>UXGD01007658.1:0-10595 GCA_900474315.1 Torymus auratus | reverse complement strand
GTGTATCTTGTACAGCTCTCACAACTGTACGACTACAGTTACTGTACCTACAAAATTCAGCCAAAAGAAAATCAGCCGTACAATGGTTTCAATATGTATTTTATGCATAATAATTCATTATTATTGAAATATGAATAATTGATTATTATTGTAAATAATAATAATAATTGTAAATATTAAGAATCTTTGGATTACTTCTGAAATGTGAGCCAATCTTCGGATCCGATTAAAATATCCAACGTGAATTAACACCCGAAATTAAAAATACACAACACCGCAGCAGTGGCTTGAAACCGAAAATCAACACATCATTAAAAAAAAAATCTTAGTTTGTCCACAAAAATCTAACATTCTACAATAGCTAATCCAGAAACCATCAGCAGACTTTTTAACCAGAACCAGCAACCTGATAACCCCCCGCCCATTACTCACGGGGATCCCATTGTACAACTGATACATACCCCTGCGCACAAAAACTCACAGCGCGCTTGCAATCTTAATCACACCCTCGCAGCAACCACCTCCACTATCTCTCTGCACACTTATACCCACCGAAAGCAAGTATAGCTCTCCCAGTCCACTCACCTCGTCCCCCGGACAGGGAAAAATCCCGGCCGATTCCCCGGCGGGAAACAGCCAATTTGTTAAAGACACTCCTCCCTCGTCTCTCATTATCACCACATCCTACCACCACACCCTTCCTCGGACTTTCGCGCGCATATAGGGATATTTCACGGGCGCGCGGAGCGCACCGCACCGTGGCGGCGAAATTACTCCGCGCTCGGGTTTCGCGCGATTATGTGTTTGTCACGCACGTACGCCGAGCGGTGGTGTCGAGTGTCTCGAGGGCCGCCGCCGCGCAGAGCAGCGTCGAGTGTCTGGATAGTCTCTGCCGTACCAGCAGCGCTCGCAACGCGAGTCCGAGAATATATACGCAAGCGTATATGCATGCGCTCGAAATGTTTGGCAAGTTAATACGCTGTAATGCCGTCTGGAGAGGGAGAGTTGGGGTACTTTAATTAAGCCGCCAGCGGCGAGAGTGTGTGTTTGCCCGAGCATTTGCATTCGGATTCGCGGTTTTGCCGATCCGGTATAGTGGCAACGGCAGCGGCTAGATGGGTTTGGTCTCTTCTTTTTGCCGTACGGTGGTGAGAGGACGAGAGAGGGATATGATGCGCGCCGGATGTGCAGCGGATAGAGAAGGGAAGAGCTGCGGTGAGAGATTGTTGTCGAGAGAGAGAGAGGATAGGCGGTGGTAAGTACGCGGGGGGTTGTTTTGTCTGCGGGGAGGGTAATATTGACTTGGGAACTGGAACTGACGTTTTGTCTAGCCAAGGCGAAGGTGGAATATATGGAAGAGCGCGTGATTGAAAAGATGCTTTTTGCTTTCGAGGGTATAGTGTTCTATTACGTAGAAGGATTTTCTGTTAAATCTGGTAAGAAGGTATTTTGAAAAGAAAAATATCCGTACAAATGGTACTTGATTAAATAGCAGTGTAATAGAACGGGGTTGATGGGAATTATAATTATTGTGTATCAAAATACCTATAAATTTGGGGGTTCGGACTACCTCGCGCTACTATATTTACTAGCTAATATGTAGTGTAGTGTTAACGAGGAGGGCAATATATTTCGAACTGATAGCACGCACCGCTAGGGTATATCCCCTAATTTGGAGTAAATATTATCGTTTATCATGCATAGATGTACTATTTCGCATCTTAATTAATCCCATAACTATAGGAAATTGCAGTAATACCAGAGCCAATAATTACAATTATTCAAAATTATCGAAAATAGTTTAACGAATAATTCGTAATTAGTTTGGATAAATAGACTAATGATAAAATATGCAATTAAATACAAGGAATCATATTTATGATAATAATTTTGTTTGATATTCGAGCAATACTAAATTTTTTTACACTGACGAATCAATGTAATAAAGTAACGATCATATTATTTAGTTGTTTATCAGACTGCAAAGCGGTTGCTGTAACGAAGTATTGTTTTCAAACAAATCTTTTTGCCAACTTAATAGTTTTAAATTACAGATTTTACATTGAAAAATTTAGGGCTGCACGATATAGCAAGATTATTCTTGACGTTGCATTGTCTTGTCTCAATATTCAAGACAATAATCAATATAATATTTCTATACAGTTTTCGATACAATATCGAGATTGTGGTATCAAGAATATAAAGAATCTTGTCTTGTCTTGAAAATAACTTAAATTTTTCTAATCGTAATAATTTAGCGAAATAATCATTAATAATTAATTAAATAAAAACAATTATTTGACTCTCACATAAAGGTGTCTTTATTAACTCAATAAACTTAGGTAGTTGATTACTCCTATATCCCCTCAGGTCGGCTTACTTAGGTGCGTGAGACAACAGGAAAAAGGTGCGCCACCTAGCGGCGGTGTACGAACTAGACTCTGGCCGGCGGCATATATATGAGGGGAAAAATCAAATTTCAAATTTGGCATTTATTTACACTTGTGCCGAAATTTTATTGTTTTTATATTAAACCTATTTGTAACTTTAAAGCTTTTTGAATTTAAGAATATTTTTAACAGTAAATCATTTAAAAAGGTCTGAAATATAACCCAAATAGTCAACTCGCTCACTGTTTCGCGTCTGCGTGCCTTACTCTTCTACGCGGACCATGCGTGCCCCTACTATTTAGGTTTAAGACTTTTTTATATAGTGTACTACCTTTTTGTCTCACACCTGCGTAACTTCATTTTTGCGTGGACCTCGTGTTTTCCGGGTATTTATAGGTTTGAGACCTTTTCTAATGATTGACTCGCTTACTGTCGCACGTCTGCGTAACTCCAATATGATTAAGAATTTCAAGACAAGACAAGAATACTTTTGATATTGATTGACAAGACCAATACAAGAGAGACTTTTTCAAGAATTTACAAGAGCGAGACAATAATTACAGAAATATTGTATTGCATTGCTCTCGCACAGCCATGAAAAGATTACGATTCAGTCTTCTAATGTCTTATTAATCATATTGTGTTGTGTTGCATATTCCAGTAATTTTCATTAGATTATTATAATATAGATCTCAACAGCCATGCAGTATGATTCTGAGGTCCATAACTTCGGTTCGATTATTGCACACACGTATAACACCGAATGCAATAATACAAATAGTTACGGTAACGTTAAGTTTTGTCCTGGTTCTGTACGGCGGTGCTACAAGAATTTTTTTGTCAGCATACATATCCACAATCATTCGAGTTCTATCAATAACCTCGAATAAACCATAAATTGAAAAAAGAACACGATCCCAATCTAACCATTTCATTCCTCGTTCCACCTCACTACACCCACTTCACCGATGTATAAACATATCACCACAGCCGGCACCTCTACAATTATAACGTCTCCGTCCTATACCACCACCTTCACCTCCTACTACACACAGACACGCGTGTGCACTCGACTCCTGCAATTAAACGCTCGCACGATCGACCGTTAATCCTCGCGAATTAATACCCCCCTTCTTCCCACCCCCGGTGGCCGTCATTATTTCCGAGCGGGCGCGCGCTTAATGACACGGCGCCGCGACGGCCCGCGTATATAATTCCAGCGCTAGCTCGCGACGGGGTGTCCCAAATTAACGGCGACAAGTGCAAAGAATCTTCTCGCGTGGCATTGTGCAAAAACCGCTGCAGCCGGCGTGTAAGCGCCTCGATTGGCGTCTAATGAATGGCCTGGTGTATTGATGGACTGCTGTGTGTGTAGTAGTAGTGGCTATTAGTTGTAGCCGCGGTCGATGAGGGTGTTTGGTTCACGGTGCTTTTTGTTCCGGATGATGGGGTTATATTGGGGATAATTGAGCGGAACACCGATGTGGTATATAGGTGGGAGCGAAATGGATCATTTTGGACGATTCGGAGTTTTTGGGGTTGTTGTAAATGTGGAAATTAACTTTTTGGGTTGCTGTTGAGGATAATTGATTTAATTGGATAGCGCGTTATCGTACGCATAAAAGATACTTTATATACTAAAGATTATATAAGCACTTTTTAGATCCGATTTCACGTGAAAAATTGAGGGCACAACATGTTATTCTGAAGATTTAATATATTGCAGTAAGATCACACAAAAATGGAATTACGAAAATGAATTTTGAAAAGAAATGTTAATCCAACATAGTTGACATTAATTAGAATTACGTAATCTATAATCTTCTTTTATACTGCAGTTATATTTTTTTCTTGTTTGTACAATAGAACACATCAAAATATTTGCATTATCTGAAAAACACCAGAATTACACCGAAATATAATATCTAGTTCTGACCTAAATAACACTATACACAATCACCTCCAACCCTCTTTCTTCAACAACTTAGACATCACATAAACAAACCAGCAACTTCGACTACCTGACTTTTCCAACCGACCTCCCGAAATCAATAATCACCTAATCAAAGACCTTTGCCTCCACCGCTGCGCCGCCATCCTCACCATATCCTATATCCACGTCGTTACACGCAGCGTCGGCTCGTTAGCGGCACTTCCTACAAGGACACGCCACTCTATCTATCTCTCTCTCTCTCTCTTACCGTCGTCAATAATGCACATATGTTACTACACCCCCGCGTCGTAGTCCTCCCTCGGCAACCCACCCAGCCGCACGAATAGAAATTAGCGAAGCGGCGAGTCTTCTCACCCTCTCTTCGCACCCCATACAGAGGAACAGCGCTATACAGTATACTCGTATGTATCGAGGGGCGCGAGTGCGCAATAATATCCTTTTTATCGAGTGGAGCGCACTCGAGAGAGAATCCCCTGCAGTCCGACTCTTTTCCGAGGGGGTATTATCGAGTAATTGTCGCCGCAGGAGCCTTTCAGCCCTGCGCTATACACACCCCCAAGAGCAGCAGTCGGCGAGTGTCTCTCTGTGTTTTCTCCCTTATCGAGGCGTGCGGGTGTCTTTTATACGCTCTGACGCGCTTTTCGAGCGCTACTGCCCTGTAAAGAGATATGAATCGTGGGGTCTGCTGCTGCTGCTCGCACGCTTTGTGTCCGATGATTGTGTGGGAATGGAGTTGAGATTGGATTTTTTCGCTGATTTTTGGGCGTGGAAGGGGGTCGGAAAGTAATTTGAGTGGTATAAAAGGCCTTTGTGGGGAGAGAGTCATTAGTAGGTTTGATAGGTGTGTCTGTGTGTGCTTTACGTTAATTTTGAGGATTGAAAGTTGATTGAATATATAGGTGAAATTGGTATTTGTTGATCAAGTTACTTATTCAAGTACAGTAGCGAGGGATCAATTAAATTTTGTTTTATAATGGACGATGGGTAAATAGTTATCGATTTTCGGGAGGACGCGTTTGGTATGGTGGTTGAATTGACAATAAAGTTATATGAATTAAAAGTCGGACAAAGGATTTTACTATAAGGACGGGGATATTGCATTGAAGTTTTAGTATACCTATAGAATATTCAACAATAGTCAATACTCGGCGAAAAAATTTACTCCGGAATTGAAGTATCTAATGGTATACGATTTTTTGATTAATTAAATACTATGGGGGCTCGAACTTTTTCGTAATATATTGGAAAAATTGATACAATAGGCGTGAAATTTTAGATCCATCTATATTAATTTGATAATTTCTAATAAAAAGATCATTTCAATCTTGCTAAAGTAACATTTATTAAAGTTTCATAGTATATAACCTACTATCTAATATCTGAAATAAACTACTTAATCACAAAAACTATCTAAATCAAATTAACGACCCGTCCCTGACATTCTATCATATCGTGAGACCCAATGTTTATCCAATAACGACCGATCCACTCCGACGCTAATCACCCGCGACAGACAAGATAAACAATCGCGCCTATTATCTAATACCATTAATACCTCATAACCACATCGAGTTTTATACCCACGCGAAACACTCGTAACTTACCCGACACTGAGACACCCATCCACGGGCACTTTTCCCTAACCAAGAATACGGGAAAAGCCCCTCAGCCGTGTGGGCGTAACAAGAGAGAGTCGCGGGATTTCTCTCTCTTTCGGCCGATGACTCGTGAATCATTCCCGCGCGTCGTTAAGGTTTCCCTCGCGGCAGAATAGAGAGAGCCTCGGGGGCCATGCCGAAAATGGAAGAAGAGAGAGAAGGAGAAAGGACGCGCGATGACGGGGCTCCGGCTGTCGGAATTGCAAAGTACGGCAATAGGCAGTCACTCTCGTTTCAAACTGGGGTGAGCCGCTCGCGACCCCACTTGCGCTGACAAATCTATCGTGATGGAGTGTAGATAAGGGGGAGTGGGGAAGAGAGAGAAGAAGGGAAAATTTTGTTATGTTAATAACTGTTTATTGCTGGATTACGAAGGGGGATCCCTTTTTTTAGACGAAGGGCGCGGGCCACGCAAGTATAGTATATAAGCTCGAGCTTGTTCGCCAGTGGATTTGCCGCGGATATATCATCGGTGAGCTTCCGTGAGAAATATTGAAATGTGAATTGAAATTTTGGGCTGTATTATTATCGTGCGAGTGGGAATGGGAAATTGGAAGTGGTGTATTGTTTGAGGAAAATTTCTTAATCTAGACACATCCCCCAACGATGGAGAGGTGTAAAAGACAATGAGATTCATTTTTCCTGATGGCTTTTTTATTGATTCAGCCGGGGCGGCTGTGAGTCAGCCAAAGTCGATAAAAACACATCGTAAAAAGCGCGGCGAGCGAGAGATAAGTAATGAAGTGCCGAGTTAGAAGTGTTATTTGTTCCACGAGATTTTTATGGAGTTCGCCAAGAGTAGCGCAAACTGCCGTTATACGCTTCTATAATTCCGGCAATTTCATACTTTTATATACGATTAAAAAAGAACCGATAATCAAGTGGACTTTTCCCGAAAACTTTCAATTCTCCGATTAATAACAGCCGACCGCGCCTCGTACTAATGAGAACGGTTAAGATGGAAATGTATGTGTGCAGCCACTACATCAGTATTCAACAAGTTTCACCCCCCGATTATAATGAAGCCGAGTTGTTAGACGCTATATTTTCATTCCGGAAAAACCTGTCAGCGCCTTTTGTGCGCGCGCGCGGCCAAACTTGCAGAAACTCTCGTTTCCCCCCTTTCCTCCCGTCATCGCGCTCCAGATAAAACTACAAGTTTATTCGCGCGTACGTATATACACAGGTATATCAGCGCGGATATACCGAAACGAAATGAGGGGGGGCTTATTAAAGACGTAAATTCCACTGCGTGCGATTTACACGCGGAAGTAAATGAAATCGCTCTGCAGCGCTTTGCTTATCCGGCGCGTATAGAGAAAGAAGTCTCGTATAATAAGAGGTCTCGCTTTCTTGGCCTCTCTCAATATTTCAAGCGAAACGAGGGAAAATTAATACGGGAATCAATTATTAACGGGAGTGCCCGTGACCCTCCGAATATACCCTTGTATAACGCGCGTCCCTTTTTCCACTTTATGCTTTCTCCTGCTCTCCACCCTCGATACACAGGTATATGTATATATGCGTATATAGTGTGCGAGCGAGTGTGCAGATGAGAGAGGCTGCGAGTGAAAGGGAAATGGGCTTATTCATAAAGAATGAGGCGAATTTCCTACGCGGCGAGCGGCGAAATATTCGCCGTACGTATATATACTGGGATCTAGCCGGGGCTTAAAAGAGCCGGAAAATTTCCGGCATCTTTTCCGACAGCGCAGGTCGAGAAGAGGGGAAAGCTCGTCTTCATTGACTGAAGCTGAGGCGATGCGCATACAGGTCGTTCCGTATCGATCGAAGACCGGCTTTATAAAAGTTTCAATCGCGAGCGAGCAATGCAGATGTTTAAAAAATTCACCGCGCGTGCAGAATTAATCTGTCGAGGCTGTTTTTAGGTTGTTTATTTGGAAGGATTTTTTTTCTTTTTTTACAGGTCTGGTGATGTTTTTGATAAAGAAAGTAGTTAGAACTTTAGCAAAGTAAAAGTAGGTATTATAATGGTACATGTGAAATATCTTCTGAAATATGAATGCAGCTCGGTGCTTTTTATTAAGCTGGAGCGCATCTTTTCTATACAGGGATCTTTATACTACTTGATAAGAGAAAATCAGTCTGGCATTCTTAAAAATACTTTATATAATGTTGAAATACAAACTTTATTATAATAGAGTTAGTTGAATATATAGATTTATATTCAATGAACTTATTTACATAAGAGATAATATATAACTCAGCTCTTTCGATGACGCATAGATCTATTTTCATATACACAATAACTATACGTAACAATACTGCTTGAGCCAATAATGAACATTCGCATGTCTGAACCTATAGACTTCAATAAAATTTACGCACGAAAAGAAGCTTCAATTCAATTTTGTTCTCTTAATCCATTACAAAGTGATACCATTTTCCAACCACACAGTTAAACCGCACTTACAGTTCACCAAACCCCGTTTGCCTCATAAAAATCAGATCGTTAAAAATTGACCCTTTCAATATTCATCCCTCGTTCAAATTTTATCTTCCGGCAGTCCGTCAACCGTCGGTCTCTAAAACTTTTATTATATACATTCCGGCCATCGAATACCTCGATACGTCCCAACCATCCATAGAGAGAGAGAGAGAGAGCAATCCTAAACGTTTGACCGCTCGACTCTCTCTCACAGTAGAACGACTCGTATATATACGCGTTTACGAACGCGCCAGCCTTTCCTCCTCCAGCTCTCGGTGACTCAGAGGAGGGCGCCGGATACTTCGTATATATATACGCGCGCACGATCGAGAGGATAGGCAATGAAACGCGCGATCAGATACAGAGGCCGGGACCGAGGCAAAAAAGAATTAGCTTCATAAATCTTTGAACGGAGGCGTATATAGTACACACCCGTGCTTACTCTATACCCCGGGACCGATGAATATCTCGCTGTATATTCCTCTTGAAGGAGGTTCGAGGAAAGAGAGAGGGAGAGAGATAAGGGATGATTCGACGTACAAATCAGCGAATTACCCGGATATAAGAGTATAAAAGCAAATGGCCCGTTGCGGTGTTTATGCGCGTATCCCGGAGGATGATAGTTTCTTTTTCCTCCCGGAAAAATTTGCAAAAGTTTCGAGAGGAAGAGACGTGAGGGGTGGAAAATGTTTGTGTTCGTTCGGGAAGGGGATGAAAATGTACGAGGTTATACATTTGTCAGGATATTACAGGCGATATATTGTGTACTCGAGATGTTAAGGATGGATGTGTGGATTGTTGACTGTGCGTCATGACCAAGGGTTTATGAACTTTTGTTGTTGATTAAAAGCAGTAAAATTGCGTGATTTACGGTGTGATAAAAATTAATAATATGATAGTTAAAATTAGTGTAATAATGAGGAAGTTGTAAATGTTGATTTATACAATTAATTGGTGACATTTAATTTATATCATTATATGTGCGTTATAAAAAGAGCCCATAACGTAAGCTGAGTAATATTAATGTGTAATAAAAGTATATGTCATGAAAATTTAACAATGCTTCGAATATCAATTTCATGTAGTTGCAGAAATAAATGAAAAATCATTATCCGAGAAATATACATATAAAGTTATAAATATATCAAATGTTATCGACAACAATGAAACTGCGAAATACGAGCACGAATTCACTTTAATATCGCTGAAAATTCATTTCCAACCCCAAAATCAGCCCTTATACATCAAACGATTGCTCGTAGTACATCCGGGAACAGAACTAAAACGACCCTTGAAATATAATTCTAACGAGCGTTTTAACGTACCTACGTTAGCGACTCCAGCATGCGAGGGCAATTTTCAAAACAAATAAATATTCAACGACCGGCTTCATGTTTAATTCACGAGCACCGCCCTGGACTACGCCGGCAAGTTCCTCTTCTTCTTCTTCTCGACTCGACTGCGTCACCGAAAAAAAAATCTCATTAAACTAACTTTTCGCATTGACCATCTGCGAGAAAACGGTTCTCTCCAGCTCGCTCCCCGGTTTAATGGTCCCGTCGATCTGCTCGCGGCTCTTATTTCGGCCTTCCGCCGACCCCCGGCGACTTTTCCATCTGGGGCAGAAGGATAGAAAGCGGGGAGATGGAGGGAAGAACGTTTTCTTCTCCTATTTTCCCGCGTGCGAGTAAATTGCCCGAGTGTACATTGGACGGTACCGTCCAGGCGGAAAGTGAGTCGTTAATGAGAAGTGAAACAAGCGGAAAATTTTATAGCCCAGGAAGGTTAGTTGTGCGAAAAAGAGGTGGGGGTAACCGTTATATTGACCGCGTTAAAGAGTTATATACGTGTTTGGAAAAAAGTTTAATCTGACATCGATGTATTTTTTGAGTTATCTTTGAAAATGAATAACGTATTTACATGATAAATGCATTTATTAAACGATGTTAAAGTAGTTCGAAAAGGGCGCGCAAAATGTCAACTTCCGTCTGTTAGGGTTTGCTTGGGAGAATAAGGTTTTTGCGTCTGCAGGTACATGGCCAGTCCATTCTGTCGAGCGCGACCAGTGCGAGCGTACGGCAATCATGCGTCGCGGTGCGAAGGTATTATGTAACGCGCGAAGCTATTGGAGAGAGAATAAGTAG
>UXGD01007657.1:0-10596 GCA_900474315.1 Torymus auratus | reverse complement strand
TCTCTTAAAAAAGTGATGGCCGAATGTTGTGAAGCCTTTATAGATTCGTTTTTATTGGTCTGTAAGGAATAGGCGCGGAAATTTGCTACTTTCGCTACATTTGAATTTTTTTAATCGATAATTTATTTTTAATTATTTAAAACCAAATACTTAAATCAAAATAGAATAAAAAATTATGCTTTTTATGTTTTGCAAAATTATTTGGTTATGACATCAATTAAACTAATTAAAATGAAATCATACTGAAAAATTATAGTCATAACCTGAAAAACATAATAGTACGAATTTTTATCCCCAACTAAACGTTCGAGGGAGATGTCAAAGACGTTCGCAAACGATTTACAACGTAGATGTTTCCCAAATGGTCAAAAATCCCGAGGAATGAGAAAATATAGCCACATTAAAGATTTTGTCCGCAAGTTTGTATAATGTTTAAAGATTGTGCTTACAAAATACTTTATCTCCGCACAGCTGCCAATCATCAATTTTCCGTCATTTCTACGGTACCCCGGAACCCACGTGCCTGTGCTACAACGAGCGATATACCCAGCAATCGTCAAGCTACGGCGCGCAATCATCCGCGACCTGCTGCTGCACCGTCGCGGGCCTATACCTCCGTACGAAAGTTACGCGAACACGCGCGAGTATAGCAAGAAAAAGCGGGCAGGTCAGTTATCTCGCGTACATAGATCTACAGCCGCGACGTAACTATCTAGCATATATATATACACGCGGAGGCGCTCTTTCTATCTGCTGTACAGAGCCGCGGGGGGAAAAGAAATGGCTGCTATGCGCGAGAAAGTTTCCTCTTTCTCCCGCGTGCACGCGCGCGCGGAGAGAAAGCATCTAGCGCGGCGGGCCAGCTCTCCTCGTCGCTTTTCCTCCTGCGCTAGAAAGGAGCGCGCCGGGAAGAAAAATTCGAAGGAGATAATGGGGAATCGATTTTTCCCGTATAGAACGATCGTATAGTAGTAGTAGTAGTAGTACTTCGTTTTCCTCTCGTTTTTTTCTTCTTTTTTTTCGTTATAGGAGAGGCCTCCTCCGTCGTTTTTCTTTTATAACTAGCACAGAAATTGGAGCTGCAAGTGCGTCGAGATGAGAAGGAGGAATGAGATGCTCTGTGTGTGAGTTGGTCTTGAATAGGCGCATGAGTTTTTCCGCTAACGGCTAATTTGCCGGGGCTTTTTCTTCAGGTTTTCAGCGAGTTTTTATTTTACTTGAAGGAGAGCTGATTATTATCAAGAGATCTCCGTCTATCGATATATGGCTTGGATTTATTTTTAGCGATAATAATTGTTGCCAGAAAAAATAGCGTAATTTGTTCGGTAATTTGTAATGTTTGAACGCGGTGGCTTAATGACACACGTCTAATTACGTTTCGCGACGCGAATAAAAAGCTCAAATCAATAACTCGGGTGGCGCGGGATATCTGTGGTGTTTAAAATAAACTGATTAAATATCGCGTTGTGTGTTTCGCTTCGTATTAATTTTCTTCTTATGCTGTTATAGCGTGCAGCTTGTTAACATGATTAAAAGCATTAAATTAAATTTTAATTATAGTTCGGGCAGATTCGTGACTTACAAAAACGTTAGCGCATGCTTAACGGACAATTAGCAGTACACGATAACCGGTGTATGGTTGGTTTTTTTTTTTTTTTACCACCTATCGATATGATTAAGTACAAGCGCTTTTTATAGAATTATAAGGTACGATTTTTTTGTTCTATTTAATATGTTATAAGATACTACTCAGCTAGAAAAATGCTAGAAAGATACAGTTGCGCCACGATACAGCAAGATTAATCTTGATATTGTATTGTTTTGCCTCAATATTCAAGACAATAATCGATCAATATTTATATACAGTTTTCGATTCAATATCAAGATTGTGGTGTCAAGAATTTTGTGTTATCTTGCAAATAACATTTTCTAATCGTAATAATTTATCGAAATGATCGTAAATTCATAACTCAATAAACGCAACTCAATTACATCTGCGTACGTTGCTCTTCTACATGGACCTCTAATTTTTTAAACAATCGACTCGCTTTTTGTTGCACGTCTACGTAACTCCAATATGATCAAGAATTTCAAGACAAGACAATTTCATATTGACTGAAAAGGTCAAGACAAGAGAGAAATTTTCAAGAATTTCCAAGAGCGAGACAATAATAACATAAATATTGTGTTATCTCGCTCTCGCGTAGTCCTAAGAAAGACGTATAAATGTTTTCAATATGAGAATACGAAAAATCGGCGTGGCAATTTCGCGTCGCCGGGAGACGACTCAGCTCGGGTACAGGTGGCTCGGCACTACGTTCCTGCATCCGCGCGAGTTGATTTTTTTCGTTCACGCGTCTTCTTCCTTTTTCCCTTCTCTCTTTCTCTCTCGCACACCACGCTCCTTTACTTCGTCGTCTCTCTCTACCTTTTCGTTTTTTCCCCGCACTCGTCTCTTTCCTTTTGCTCATTCTCTCCCCCCGTTCCCCCCCTCTACGTCTTCCTTCGTTTTGCCCTTGCAGCACACGTCCCTCGCCTAGGCCTTCTTTCTCTCTTTCTCGCTCGCGCGCGCGGGCGCGACCACCTACGTCCACCTGACGCAGCCGCGAGAAGGTCGACAAGGCAGCAGCAGCAGCAGCAGCAGCAGTAACTTCTCTCGCCTCTCCTGCGGCCGCAATCGATAAATGTATGCGAATCTCGGCGCACGTTATATTCTCTCTCTCTCTCTCTCTCTCTCTCGATTTGATTCTTTTGCGGACGCGCGTCGACTTTGTTTATCGCGGCTCTTTTTCTCTTTCCTTTTTATTTTCTTTCGGCTACTTTGCTCTCTCGCCTTACTTTTGACCCTAAATAGCTCGGGTACACTAATAATAATAATAATAATAACGCGTGCGGGCAGCGAGGCTCCAATTAAATTTTATGCGGCTATTTTTAGCCCGCCCGCAGGTTTTATTTCTCGTGAATTGAGGCGCGGTGAATGAATTCGCTCGGAATCGTTGAAGGAGGAGAGAGAACCTTGGCGGGACGGTCTTTTGAATGAAACCAGTATCTTAAATATTGTCGGTTATCAGGTAAAATGCAAGTTGGGAATTCGGTGAAGAATTATAGGATTTTGGGCTAAAAATTGTTGATAATTTGAATTAAAGTATCGTTCATACTTGAAAATAGCCACGTAGCGCTATCGAATGGAATAACCGCGTATAGTATCCGAAAAATGCAATGATATTATCTACTGCTGATTCTGTCCCGAACAAATTGAAACACGGGGAAATTACTCAAGCCCGATCGAGCGCGAGCAACACAAGAACGACAACAACAACAACAACAGTCGGCAGCAGCACGTCGTTGGGCTGTGCAAAAAATCAGTGCCAAGGTTATCGCTCGGCAGTGATCCCGCGGCGACAACGACGACGACGTCGGCGCCAGCGTAATTGCAATGCATGCGGAGCATAGCGGCGGCTCCGATTTTACGAGATAAGCCGACGCTCGGGGGGCCTGGGGATCTTATCGGCCTACTGATCCTCGTGGCCGCTCGATTCCACGCACAGATATTTGCGTCATAGAGCTGACGCAACGACTCGATAAGCCCTAGCACACTCGCCCTGCTGATCCCTTAATTTAGCACGCGAAATGTGGAAAGTGTATCGGTGCGCGTGTATACAGAGACGAGAGGATGATACGCACGCAGGTGGATGACTTTTAGATGATTGGGGGTTTCAGCTGCGAAAGGGTTCGGTATTGTATTTGGAAAGATTTATTCTTGATTTGTCCGGCATGTAGACGACTGTCTTAGATTAATTGAAAATTTTGAGGATGTACCTATCGATATTCAAGGAATGGTTAAATCTTGGATTATTTCTATACCTCTTAATTGATAGTTGTTTAACAAATATTTAAATAATTAAACATACAAAATTACTACTTTACTATTTATAGAGGTCTTTGTACTTCTAAACTAATTCGACTGGAGATCAGAAATGGCCAATAACCTATTTGCATGAAGTTAATTAAAGAAATAAAAATCAATACAACCAACGAATGAATTTAATAACACTGAAAAATAAATAAATTCTTTAATAGAAAACAAAAACAATTGCATCTTAGACAGTCACTTTTAAAATAGTTAATCTACTAGTTAATTTCTAGTTAAATAAAGAAATGTTACCAGAAACATTTGTAATTTTCATTGCTCGTCTGCTATGTAGTATTTTTTACATTTAATTTAAATCAAAAGCAACATGTAGTAAAACGAGATTGCTCAAAAAATCTCCAAGAACCATCACCTATTATCAAATTACAACACTCTCTCGTAAAAATTCAACGTCTTTTAGTGATTTTTCCGAAACTTCTTCTCTCTACATATGGTCCATTGTCATACAGTCTCGCAGGGCCGACCATTGAAATTTCCCTTACGCCGGCACTCCGAAGTGAAAATATGACCGTTCGGCCGCGAAAAGGTCGCCGGTTGCACGGTATGAGGAAAACGCTGCGCAAAATATATGGCCCGCCGATAAGAGAGAAACAGACTCGCGCACAATGCAAACGAGGGAAGAAAAGAGGGGGTTTTGGTTCTCGCCGACAGGGCCGAGATCAGCCGCCGATAACCGCGAGCCCGCGCGTAGGATATATGCGAAGATGATTTATGACCGGTGGACACGCCACGTCAAAAGTATTAAAGCGGAAGGATGGGAGTGAAGCGCGGATTTTGGATGGATGGATGGGTGAATGTCTGGCCCGGTGGAGAAAGGATATATAGCGATGTTTTGTCGACGTTCAAGATAGAGCTGCGGGTTTTCACTCGACCGAGTCGATGTCATTGTGTTGCATTATGGTTGAGGAGAATTAGCAAACCCGTGATTTATTTATGGAGATTTGAGAAAATTAGCATTCAGGATTATTGTTTGTTTATACCAACTTTTGTAAATCCTAACCAGAGTTCAGACCACTGACAGCTATACATAACCTTCAAAACTTAACTTTTCCTCTTCAACACAGTCGCTCGCAACAACCTGCAGCTCGAAGGAAGCAGGAAGATCATCCGGCAGCCTCCGCGCTCCAGCAGCTACAATCGCCGGACATCACAGTGCGCGGCCGATAAGCTGGCTCGCGCGCTCTGGCGAAAGCGCTTATTAACCCGTTATATACAGGGCCAGGAACACACACGAGAGAGAGAGAGAGCGACGGCGCGAGAGATTGATGGTGGCCGGGCTTGTAAGTGCCGGCTAATCCCGAGAGCAAGAGAAACGAGCGGCCGACTACAACTGATTACCGAATCATCGTCGCGTACGCGCGCACCCGCCGAGTGCTACGATTGCCACCGAGATAGATCGATGCCACTTCCCTGACGATATACGTATGCGTATAAGGAGGATGGATGGCTGCTGGAAGAGGGATAACAATGGTACGTTTTTCGCGTTTACAAAAAAGCTCTCTTATATGATCATACATTTAATAAAGTTGCCAAGGGTAATGCGATTGGTATATATTGCTGTAATCGGTTGTAATCTCGACGATTTTGTTGCAAAACTTAATTTTTCTGGAAGGAAGTGATCAACGGTAATAACTTGCATTTTATGTTAATGCAACTTCTTGAAATTGGCGCGACGATTATAGTTGGTAAGCAGCACTACGAGTTATGAAATGGTTTAAGTTTCATTGCAAATTTCAAAACATTACTGTCGATGGTGTATACTCTATAAAGTAAATTACTGAGTAAAAGTGTGTAGAAAATTAATTACTCTAAAAATCGTTTATAAACCTCATTGAAAAGAATCAAAACCCAAACCGGGCCAAAACTCAAACTTCATCATTCCCGCGGCCTCAATCGCGGAAGCTAACTTCGTCGCTGCGTAAGAAAAAAGAGAACAAACAGCAACGGGGCAACAATGCTACGAGTATCGCGAAGGTCGATCGATCGTATTATCAAAGACCGAGCGCGAATGTGTGTGTCTGTGTATTGGAAAGCGATGGGATCGCACGACATATGCTTGCGTCGCTGGCGATCGTCGTGTGCCTGTGAGTATATCTTATCGGCTATCGGCGATCTTTCCAAAGAGCCGCACGTGTGCATACTCGGCTATATATAGTGCTTGTAAAGACCGTGCGGAATGTGGGCCAAATGATTTTGAAAAAGGCAACGAAGAAATCCTCAAATATAGTTTGGAGAATGATTTTTCTGTTATGATGGTGGCAATGTTATAAACGGACTCTTAAAAACCTATGTTCCCTCGTTAAAAGTACATAATACAGTTAATAACACCATTTTTCAATATTGGAAAAGTGAGTAATCGATCATTGATTTTCAACGCGACTACTAAACCTGTTCAAACATCGACGTTATTATTTATTTCGCTCCTATATGAAGATCTTAAATAACGAGGTTGATTCACGCAACTAATTTAATTGACATAGTGTCTCGCTTTGGTTCTTAAACTGTATTACAATCTTATACACTAAATCCAGATATATTATAATATTATTAATCTCGAAAACGTTTCCTGGAATCTCTCGAAGTGAATATAATAAAGTGAAACATCTGATGCGGAAAATACTTTTCCAGCCTTAACAAATGATATCAAGAGATTCACCAGAGAGTTTAAATGTCCAAAGTATATAGAATGAAAGGAAAAATGAAAGACTCACCTCGGTGCGCTGCTGTAACCTCTTGTTGAGCTCGTAGAACCGGTAGTCGGGCTGGCCGTAGTAGGGGGTGTGCCTCCTATGGACAGGCAACGTTGGTCTGTGAGACGAGACCGATCGGTCATGTTAGGGTGCCATGTACAGTGTGTTTTTCACTTATATTTAATATTAACAATAACACCCTCACGCAAAAACTCTTTACGTGTATTCATGTGTGTGTTGAGAAAACGGGTGCATACATACGGAGGTAACCGTCGGGGAGAAATTCAATGGGCTTTTCACGCGCAGCGTATCGAAAGCACTCGTTATACCGTCTACCGACGATGACGCTTGATTGTACCGCCGGGAAACCCCTTTTTCGTTTAGCGCGTTAATTGCACAATCACAGCGACGATTGTTACCGGCGTGTAATAAGCGGAACATAAGCAAGTTACGACGTTTTTCATTCCACGAGAGATTTTTTTTCAGTTTGAAAAGTAGGAAAGTAGGAACTTTATACGTTGAATCGCGCGTATAGTACGTTACAAGGATACTTGGTCTTCAAAGCGGTTGGATTATAAGAGCAATACTCTTACGATTTTGTATCGAAAGCGCGGCTGACGTGCTGCACTCGACGGGGTTTCGCGTCAAAGCACACAGAGCTATGAACACGCTGTAAACCTCGACGTAATAAATCCTTGCGCTAATGACGATGACGAGAGCGAGAGAAATTCCGGGAAATCAATGCAATTACGCGATTGTGCAAACAAGGGCAGTATAAGCGCTTTTTTTCCGCGCGATTGCGTCAGCGTTCTATAACTCATCATCGACGCCGCGTAGTGTCGGTTACTTCGCGGTGTGTCATGCGTTTTTTAAACTCGAGGTAGGTATATATCGCGAGAAAGAAAAAAAATTTACATTTGAGTTCGCATGAAGAGTGTACGTGTGTATATACCTTGCAATCGATTCTTTTTATTGATAAGGTTTTTTTTTCAGTGTACAAAAGTGTGTTATTGTTAATACTTTTACAATTAAAGTAAAATATATCAATCAAATCGAAAAGCTTGGCCGTTAAAACTAGTGTAGAACTGACAAGTCAATAACAGGTGAAAAACATTTTTGTAAAAATGTTTACATAACTTACTTAGCTATTTTTGTTTGGACTCAGCCTAAACAGTGCTGAATCACATTTACTCGACATATGGTGATACTAAATTTTGTATATTTTACGGTCTCTGGGGGTAACAACGCCAACTGGAACGAATCGTCAATGAATCCTGCGATTCGACAATTCATTTGCAAGCAATAAAACTGAATGTTAAGCAAAATAATTTGTCAATTGAGTGACTCTCTGTCGACGCTATCACGGCGATGTCGGTGAGAATAAGGAGCGCGTAAACGCGCCGAACTGCAAGTGCGAAAGTCCCGTAATAGCCTCGATATCGATCTCTGTACGCAGGCGCGAATACACATGGCCGTGCCGATAAATTCGGCGAGCGAAGCTCGTACGGGGAGAAACGTATTACAAGGAGGGACAATGGATTTGTCTGGCGTTACTATGCGATTGTCACAGATGTGGTAATTACAGGGTGATGTAATTATCTTTTATAATCGTTATACATTGGTTTTTAATTTATTATTATTTGCAACGAAAAATCGCTATTATTTCTCGAGAATATTAAAATGAGGAAATGCGTGTATTGACTACAAGCGTAATCCGTTTCCAGGATTTGGGGTACTATAATGTAAGACGTAGAAAATATTTCATAATTTCGTTCAATAATCACTAATATTCTGTGAAATCTTACCGTGATTCAATTAACAGTGTATAAAATAAGTTGATAAAAAAAATACATTGGGTCCAAGCCTTCTATACATACATTGCATACAATCCTGGCATTCTCCAATATGATTGTTAAATAATTTAACCTTAAATGCTTCAAATTGTTACTCGATAAAACTCGAAGGTACATATACAACCAGATCGAACAAATCGATTTGCATAACTTCATTTTTCATTCGAAGAATCTCACCGCGCACAATGTATATTTACTGCTTTACCGGTTTCGGCCACTATATCTACACTAAGTGCTTTCACCCGAAACCGATAAGACAAGGACCACTGAAAGCTCGAATTCCCCCTTGAACAAATAAGACTATAGGTCCTTGTGTTATCAATCGCACGGGTTCAATAGCACTGTGTATACAAAGTACAACATTGTCCAGAAGTGATTTCACTACTATGTGAATTTGAATAACCCGCATGTAAATTAATTTTCTCTCCAAGAAAATATTCTTCAACAAAACAATGCCGACACTCGTCAACTACGAGACATTGAAACACGATATACCCCTAACCTGATCAGCAACACAACTGCCATCCCCATATACATCATCAATCATCCAATCCAGCAGTATAACCAAAAGTCCACACACCAGTCTCGACTAAACGCTTCAACAACCGCTCCTTATCGCGAAACAATGCCCCAAAGACTTTGCATATAACCATATACCCTTCTCGCTGCGCGCGACAACTTACACGACACTTACACGCGCGATAGTAAGCGGCTTATCAACGCGCGTGCGCATAATGCTCGATAAGGATTAGGTGCGGGAGATCATTAGGGAAACCGCGACCGCCGCACACCACCGCTGTGGTGATTAATCGTGAGAACGTCTTCGGACGGCTAATAGAGATTTCTGCGAGAGAGAGCGCGTGGCCCACCGGCTGCTGTCGGCACGAGAGATCGATCGGGGGCCGGAGAACGCGACGATTATACTGAGCGGTTGCGCGCCGACGCCGTTTGTTACATGACTTGCATCATGATGAGATACGAGAGAGAGAGAGATGCAAGGGATGAAAGTTTGAGGATCTTCGTGTAGCAGTGTGGATTTGTTTTGTCGTTAATCTGTCGATTGATTCAATGTAGTATCATTTATGGGTAAATGTATAGCTAGAAATTTGTTGGGACAATGCAAATATAAATGGAACAAGGCATAGAAGTAGTCAAAACTAAAGTTTACATAAACAAAGAAAGCCAAAACCAGTACATTTTTTGTTAAAGTTGAAATTCGAATAGCCCTATCTTCTACAATGTTTCATAACACGGTTCTGTTATACACAAAAACAATGAAAAGATAAACATTGCCACTGAATAAGCTTGTAACACATACATTGAATAATAATAACCGCCCCATCTATATCTCGAATCGATCTATATACACATATACGCAAGTAGCGCATATTCTTTCAGCCTCCATTGGATCATCGAAATTATCGTCGCGGGAGATTAATTAATTCAATCGGTCCTCGTATAGTGATATACGATAATGCACTTTTATTGGGCGCGCGCGGCGCTGTATATCTTATGACACTGGTTTAATAGACTCACGTTTTATATACACCGAGTCTCTATAAAGAGGCCGCGCAATTTAAAATCGTTGCCGCGGCGCGCGTTTATTAATTGGACAACGGCTTGGGGGATTTGCGAGATCGATGTCGCAGCGTTGTTTATTGCGCACCGCCACCGCCTGCTAAATAATGTCTTTGCATAATTCGACGCGGTGCGCGATATCGCCTATAATACATATATGTATACGCGCGGATAACTGGTATAATTGGTTTAGTAGTGGCTCTCGGATAACAGACGTAAGAAATATGAGGTTTGTTTAATAATATAGATTAGTGCCGATAACCGTCCGGCTTACTTAAGATGTATATAAATTGTAAGATATACGAGTAATTAATTTGACGTTTAATCTCTATACAAGTCTACAATGAAAGTTAGTTGGTAATGCTGTCGAATCAACGGCTATACAATTCTAATAGATCTTTTGTTGCTTTATTTCGCACGTATATATAATTGTGTCACATAAGCTTCTATATGGATTATCAATAAAAATGTTTGTCAAGTCAATTTCGGAATAAACGTACAAAAATACGAAACGACGGTGTATCTCATCTTGACCCACCACAAC
>UXGD01007656.1:0-10596 GCA_900474315.1 Torymus auratus | reverse complement strand
TCGACGGCTGAGAGGAAGAAGAACGTATCTCGGCGCGCGGATGAAGAACGACGTATCTCGGCGCTCGGATGAAGAACTACGTATCTCGGCGTGCGGATGAAGAAAGACGTATCTTGTCGCGAAAATGAAGAACGACGTATCCCGGCGCACGGATGAAGAACGACGTATTTCGCCGCTATACTGGCCGTGCATTGTTACAGGCAGTCCTGTATAAATTTTAATATACCTCACTTTATATACTAATAAATACAGTGTAATACTGATGTAATCCCCAAATCCATTCCATTGAATCACCATTATTTCTTGAGACCACCTCGAACATCTACTTCTTACGAAAATAATCTTGGAAACTTTTCTAATTGATGACAGTAGTGCATTCCCTCTCACTCTCTCTCTCTCCCTCTCTCCCTCTCTCTCTCTCTCATCGTGATGAACAACACCGTTTAATCAACGTCAGTTTCGCTTATTTCCCAAAGCCCAAAATTATCGGAAGCTCCAGTTCTACCTCTATCTCACTTACTTTCTCTTTCTATTTCTCTCTCCTCTCATCTACGTCACACGCACGCACACGTGGAGAACATGGTAAACTACTCTCCCCCTCCGGGCAGCGTGCTTTCGACGTTTTGAAAAATCGCGCGCGAATCCCCTTTCTCTCTCTCTCTCTCGCTCTCTCACGGCCAATCACGCCGCACCAAAGAGAGCGAGAGAAAGTGAGAGAGGTAGCACGGGAAAAAATGACCGTTCAAACTTATATAGGCCGCAGGAAGGAAAGAGAGCAGCGCTTGCTCGCTATCATCGATCCGAATTTAATCTCGCGCCTCTGCGAAATCAAATTTGTCTCTCGCGCTCGCTTATACCCGTACTCCGCACTCTGGCCCTCAACTTTTCATCTTAACCTCGCGCCATTCCGATGACGGATATCAGGCTCGCCCGCGCGCCTAAGCAAGTATACTAGCTTATGTAGGTTGAAGGTCGAAGTCCCCGAAAAGGTTATACCTGGCGCGTAGCGAGTGAGAGCAAGTGAAAAATGAGATTTCCCCGCAGGCTCGAAACCCGACAGATCATTCACGCGAAAGCGCCCCCACCTCCCACATCTGGGCTAGTGAAGGGGGTTTTCACGTTACGCTTCTCCTGCTTCTTTAGCCGGTGCAGTTAATCCGTTTCCATTAGCGCGCCGGCGCGGAGTCTGCAAGCTTCACTCTTCCCCTCTCTCTTTCTCGTTCGTGCGTGTAGGTACTCGTGAGCGCACACATACACAAACGGCATGAGAGAGAGAGAGAGAGAAAGAGAGAGAGAGCTGCTGGGCATTGGCAATAAAGTGCAGGATAATGTGAGTTCCGTGTAAGTGAGTGTGGATTTAAGGTGATTGTGTTACAACGCACACTGCGGCGGTCTTCTCAAGGAAGAGAGAGAGAGAGAGAGAGAGAGAGAGAGAGAGAGAGAGAGAGAGCAAGCGTAAGAGAGAGGAGTGTCCTGAAATCGTAATCGCGTCCTGATAGCGTGCTCTGACGTTTATCTTTGATGGAGCTTTTCGCTGCTGATATTTAGTTGGCCAAGGCATGCTTGCAGTGCTAATATTTGGTTGCTTTAGCGGTACAAATATAGGTTGAAAATGGCTTAATGCAAAATTAAACAATTAATTAGGGTAACTGCACCAATAAATGACCATTGAAGGCCAATGAATGACCAGGTTACGTGATATTTTCAATTGCTTCAATAAAATAATCTCAAAATATTAAATAGTTGGAAATCTACATTTTTGGACTTTTGAGACAGGGCGAGCAGTTTGGTACATTCATGAGTAATAAAAATATATTTTATCCAACTTTAAAAAAAATGGTCATTCACTGGTGTCTGGACACTGACTGGTGCATTGGCCCTAACAAAATTGTAACATTGGTTTGTATACTAGGTAGATTGGCATAGATGATCAAAATATAAGAAATAATATTATTAAAATCGTGAATAGGATAATAAAGATATAATTGAAAAAATAAATTAAGGAGGTCAGATACCTTTGGATTTTTCTTCATGAAAATTTTTTTTTAATTATTACAAATATGTAAAAGTAATATTCTGAAAGTAAATTTATGTGCGATAAAATGAGACCCCCCCCCCACACAAAAAAAAAGAAAAAAGATTCTACCTGTTTTATCCAAAGGATAAGGCCATTTCTAAATTCGGATTCTGGCGTAACCTGCAGGTCCAGGATATTTATAGAATTTGATGATCAGCATTTTAAAACGTTAGTATTTTATCTCTTCATTGAGGGAAGCTTGTATGATTGAATTTATTTCAGTAAATTATTTTTTACGGCCAAAAACAAAAATAGATAATGTTTTCAACAATATTGGGACATATTCTACAAGCGTTTTTCTAGTGAAATGTGTAAAAAAAATCGATTTTTCGTCATTTTAAAGGTATTTGATCCCTTAATAAACACTTTAGCACGTCGTTATATAATTTCACACTACCCCAACAAGTCATTCGTGCAAACACCGTGTAACGATACAAGCATCAGCAGGTGCAGCAGCTATACACTTCACATTTTCCAGATACTAAGATGCGACATCGTCATCATGTACTTCCCGCGGTCTGGAAGATTGTGCAGCAATAACTTTCCTCCTTGCTCTCTCTCTCTCTCTCTCTCTCTCTCTCTTTCTAACATTAATATCCCTTTGTGCGTATTAATGTTCCATGATCATGGTCCGGTTTAAACGGCCGATAACGCGAGGCACGTTCGTTCTTCCCTCTCACCGGAAGGCGAACCCGTCCAACTTTGCAGTTTTGATAGTTTTGCTTGGGTTCAGCGGATCACTCGGCTATGTATCCGCTCTTTGCGCAGAGGAGAGGAAGGACCGATGAATTCGTAACGCGTCGTGTGAAACGTTAATGACCGCCTGGGTGCGCAAAGTTTGAGCGGCAAGCTCTGAGACTTTTATTCTGTTCTATTTTGATGTTTTTCGCGGTGTAATGAGGGGAAGGGACTATGCAAGTTGCCAGTTCTCGAGAAGGTGATTGCTGTCGAAGTTTCTTAAAGGTCAAACAATACAGATAGTCATAGTGGTCGTGATATAGAAAAGAGGTTGGCGATTTAATTTTGACTACGATTCAATCAAATTTAACTATACAAGTCTATGATTACTACTATATAACTAAAATTACAAAATGGTCAATATCGAAAACTAAAATTACAAAATGATCAATATCGAAAACTAAAATTACAAAATAATCAATATCGAAATTGAGAAATTGTTCATAAATTTTCCGTAAACTAACATACCAATAATTCACATTAAAAACTATGCATATTAAGCGAAGTTGTCAATAAACTAAGCGCTTAAGGTATCATGAAAGTTTTATGTAAAATTCTAACTATAACTAAAAAAAATAGACGGTATTCTTGAAGTATTCAACTAATCATATCCACCCAGAACAAAATAGAATTACCGACAAAATAGAATACATTATACGTTAATAAAATGACCTTTTCTTATATTGTATTGTCGTAAAATAATCGTTTTAAAAATTTAAATATAACATATTGCTTTCTATTAAAATATTAAATTTTATATTGTTTGATTATAACTATAATACTATAAAATACTTTCTGTTTTTCCGAATAACTAGAATTGTCGTTAACTTCATTTTGAAGAAAGTATTTTGTCTCTTTATAAAGAGCTATTTAAAATATTACCCTATTATTCGCACCATCAAACGTTTAGGTCAAAACACGAGGGAGAAAAAATATAAAGCTGTGTAACCCACATGATGCAAAGCACAATGTCAGTAGTAGTCTTTATTGCAGAATATTACCCCCGGTGAAACTAGACCAGAGACGTGAAAAGAACACCTTCCACGTTGTCACCCATTCGCTCACCCTCATCACACGTCCGTCAGTACGTACTATTCATCAACCAACTCGCAAACTACTCTCACTATACATCCTCTCTAACACTAATACTGCCACACACTCGAGCGTCGCTATTTTATACTCAATATTCTGCAATGTATCTCTACACCTAGGCTTTATAGAAGTACAAGCACGCACTCACTCACTCACACACACACACTCTCTTTCTATTTCTCTCTTAGTTGCCTCGGGGTAGCTCTGCACTGCCAAGAGTGAATACACGCTTGCACGACCACAAAGGCTTCAAGCCCTCGCTTGCGAGGAACTTACACATACATACGACAGTTAGTTTACCATAATTAGTTTCGCTCTTGGGCCATGATAGTTTTGGGGAAAGTTGCGCGCCCTGTCCCTGGTTGTTTTGCCAGCGTGTGTGTATACGCGTGCGTGTTCGAGGCGTGCATATGCACGCGCATGTTTGTGTCTTTTGGCCCACGCGGTCACGTAGCTTTCTGCATCTACAATAGCGATACGTTATATTTTGCGCAATTCTCCTGCGTGCATGATACATGAGACCGGCGAGTATAGAGCACGACGAATAAATATTAAACGCGTGCACGAGGTAAGCCTTGTCTAGGTGTAGGTCGCATTGTAGCTAAGTACATGCATGTGTGTGGGTAAGGGCGTGGGCGGGTTTCGTTTTAACGAAAAATAGCGTTCGTAATAAATTTAATTTAATTTTAATATAGTTATAACATAACTCGTCTATACAATAACGGATGAAAGTCACTATGGTCTTGCCTTAGTAGAAATAATAATGTATCAAACTGAAACGTCCACAAAGTCAAAAAGTAGGTAAGAGAACTATAGCTAGTTCGTGGATAGCGATGAAATGCTCTATCTCCTATTATTCGCATATTTAATAGATTGAGACTAGAATTTTATAACCTCAAAATAATCATATTAAGTTTTATTAGCGATTTGATATTATAATTAATTAAAAGAATTTCTACAGTTACAGTGAGTAGCTTACTATTATGAAAACATGAAGACAAACTCATTTGTATCACTTCTTCCAAAGATTTTAGCGAAAATGTTTATTTTATGTCTGATTCTATCTCTCGCACTAATTATTGCTGTTGCAATAATGTCTATTATAATCAATTCTTATGTACCAAAACTTGTCAACTATTTCATGTTTATCCTAATTTAACAATATATGAACTACTTATAAACAAGTTATAGTACGTAATTAAGTTGATATCTTTCATTCGAAAGCATTGTCGTGTAATATCATTGAAATCGTCATTGCTATTTCCTGGCTAAAAGTGGAATTTTTTAACGCCAGGGCACATTAAATTTACGAAAATCGCTTCAATTATAATGCAAATTCGCATCAAATTTAAGTTTTTGTGCGTTAAGCTTTGGCTAAGGTATAAGAAAAAATTTTAATATACACTTGCTTGAAATTGCTTCAATTATGTGTACTTGAATGCAAACATGTTTTGCAGTACACCATTTTTTTTTAATTTACTGATATTTTCGATAAATATATAGCATCTTTAAAAAAGTTAGATATGATTACGTTAACTGTAACGATAATAATATCCGTGTAATTTAGATTTCAATTATTTTGAAACACCAAACTTTTATCCAAAACTAAGAAAGTTTTGTGTTAGTAAACGCGATCGGAAGGAATCAACGGCAATTGATCCTCGCCACCCTACTCTGACATATACCCTTTGAGACTTAAGGACAGAGAAAATCGTTATATCTCATCGTCCGAACCTATCCTCTCCACAGACTATTTTTCACATCAGACCCAGAGCCGTATATTAATTACCCTCGCGAAGTTTCTCTTTTCCCCTATCACTCTATCACTCCCTTCTACCGTCCCTCAGCCCTAGCCATGGTTGACACCTTTATCGAGCCTTATCAGCCCTCGTCGTCGCTCCTCTCGGTGCAACGTATGTCAATTGCGCTGTGATGGTGTTAGTACGTATACACGTTTCCATCCGTGACCACTTACACACACACATGCACACACACATAGACACACACACGCACACACACATACACACCTGCAGGTCTTGCGCTCGTAAAATAGAGCCGTTAGACGCCCGTTCGTGCGATCCCCGCGACCGAGTTTCGCGTCGTCGTCACCACTGGCTCTATTGCCACCCAATCTGCGTCTGTGTATACCACCTTCTCTCTCTCTCCCTCTCTCTCCCTCTCTCACTCTCTTTCCATCGGTGTATATATATATAAATCGAGAGCCAAGCTCGCCAAACGAGACCCCGGGCTTACGAGCGGCTTCCGACGTGGATTACGCCTATCTTGGAAGACGACGACGGCGACGTCGGAAAAGAGAGTGGGAGAGATAGAGAGGAAGGAGGGGGTTGATGGTGTAATTGCTGGGAGGGGGGGGGGCGACAATGAACGGGGAGCGAGCGCAAACGCAAGCTACGTACTACTAGCCCCCCGGGCGCTTCATTAATGAAGCACCCCCGCTCGCGCGTGGGAGGAAGGGTATGTGTCTACGCGCATGCGCGCACTCGGCAATGTATAAGATAAGTTTATATATGTATAGAAGGAGGAAAGGGGAGATCGAGGGAACGAATCGAATGAGACGACTACCTAGCTTGTTATAAGGATTTTTTTTGAGGAGGGCGGATGGCAATGGTGGCAGAGCTGACTGTTATTGTTCTGCAAGCGCGACTATGTGTGAGTTTTAATTCGAACTCTTGATGGGGAGACAGGGACGCCGGAGTCACGATGAAAGAGGCGAGATTTTTCGCCGAGATGGGTCGGGGAGCATATAAGCTTTACGTCTGGCGTTAAACTAAGCTCCGCCAAATTTTTATGTTATATGAGAATATCTTTATGGGGCTTTTCACTTCAACTCGCGTTTTATGTGGGTATTTACGAAATTGGCTATCATTAGGTATACGGGCACCGGGTGCATACAGATTTCAGGATGGTTTTATATTATATGGGTGAAGAACGATTTTATAACGGGATTGGTTTATACCAATAGTTTGAAGCTTCCGTGATATTATGTGTGTACACGCCCGATAACAGAGAATCGTTTTATTGATTATAATGTTTATATTGGCCATATACCTGTAGTTTAATGCAAACAAAATTTGAACCAAAATGGTTGAATTATAGTACTTAACAAGTTACCATTTTTATATTTTTAATGACAACTAATAATTTTTATTTATACTCTACATCCCCTAAATGAACGAAAAAACTTTCATGATTAATTTTGAATATGAGCGGGTTTATATTGATAATAGGCATTAAGCTAATTTGGAAAACAAAAATTTTACGCCAAAAGATTAAGCCCGGCAAATTTCTATTAAAAATTCTCAAATTCTAGCTATTTACTTCCCTATGGCAAAGGAACTACCATTATGATAACCAAGCGCTTCATCAACAAATTAATTTCACAGTGCATTCCTCACAAAAAACGAATCCTCATTTCCCTCACTTCTACCTCAACTCTCTCACCCTGCTTCCCAGACCCAAAACCTCTCCCCCTCTCTCTCACTCCTTCTCTTCTCTCCCTTCGTAATTCTCTGCTGACGTGCTAGACAGAGCGCACTCGCACAGCCTTGCGGTCTGAGCTCTCTCTCTCTCTCTCACTTCATCCTCTACCCTTTACCGTTTCGTCGCTCTCTGCTTTTAGCCGATTACCGCGGCCCCGAAAAAAAACAGCGCACCACCACCACCACTGGAAAACGCAAAACAACCTCGGCTGCAAGAGGAAGAAATAGAGATACAGAGAGATACACACACAGAGAGAGGGAGAGAGAGAGACGAGGAAAAAAGGAAACGAGGACGAAATCCACACAGTCATCGGCCTTGTTAAAATCGCGAGAAGCCAGGGCCGCGCATCCGCGGAGTCTCCCCGTTTGAGGTCAGGCTTTTAAGCCCCCGAGCTTAGGCGAAAAGGCGCAGCAGGGGCGCCTGCCGCTTGGTGTGTGTATGTGTATATAGTTGTTGGCTCGAGGAAGAGAGAGAGAGAGAGAGAGAGAGAGGAGCTTAAAGCTGCAGCGCCCAGGCGCTTGCAGTCTCAAGGAAGAGGTTTTAAGCGACAACGAGCCCACTTAGTATCCGAGAATGCAATTTGCAACCGCTAATTCCCCCCCCCCCTCTCCGCCGTACTACACCTCCCCCGAACTAATATCGCGCGTGGTGTGTAACCAGCCAGTATAAATTATTTGCGGCATCGACTAGCGCGCCTCCTTGCCTAAAAGAGGGATGGTTGGGCCGGGAGGGGTGGGGGCGAATGGGCGCGCGCCGCCACATCGTCCTTTTGGCTTTTATTCATTGCAGAGAACCAGCGTGCGCCAGAGCTTTGCTTCGCGCAGCCGTTTCCGTCCCTTTCATCCCTGCACGCAGCACGCGAGCGCGCGCGCCTCTTCATCGTCGAACAATGCATTACCGCGCGGGCACACGCGCGGGCGTGTATATGTATAATGGAGTCACCACTTTCCCGTGTTTTTATACTCCTCTCCCCCCCTCTCCCTCTCTCTCTGCCAAAGACTTGTTTATTTTAACGAGCCCTTAATTCGACGGCTTTATCCATGGCAGGCCCTTCGAGCGAGGGAGACCGAAGTATATATGTTGTCGCGCTGTCGTACAAAACCTTTTCTCTTTCGGGGAGGTGATTTCGTGATAGAATGTCAGCCAATATTAGTAGCGACGTTTTTGTTTTTGCTCTAGCGTGGCGCGGGGCTTGATGTAACGGCTGTTATAATATAGAAAAGTACGTGAGCTACTTGGCTTGGAGGGAAGATCTTTCAGAGGTGTTGTTAAGACATAAAAGGGTGGAAAGTGTCGGAGTTGTCGAAATGTGATACGTATAGTAAACGGATTTAACCTTCACTTCAAGAACGAGTTTAAATTTTCACACCTACGATTGATATAATTAATCAACGTAAACAGTTTTAATACGCAGAGAATAAAAGAAACTCATTGTGAAGTTTATACGAAAAGTGCAGCGCGGGGAGCGCCGCGGCTAATTCTTTCGCTCCTCGACGCGCGATTAGCATAGCGACCATTCCTCTTTTAAATTTGAATAACTGCATTTGAGATTTGAAATCTCGGTCACTTGATAAAGCTCTCTCGCCCCCTCCCCCCACCACCCTCAAAAAGTCAATCATCGTGGGAATCGAGAATGGTGCATACATTATGCGTCAAAGTTTCGAAATGATCTGACCCAAATCGTTATCTCGATTCCTCGCAGGAGTGGGAGGAGGTGTGAATTTTAATTAAACGCTAATCGAATCATTAAGTCGCAGGAATCCAGCGAGCTGAATTGAAGATTGTGAAACTTTCCGCGGCATATTCAATGACGTGAAATAATATGCGAAGATTTGGAATAAAATTAATGAAAGCGCTACGATTTATGCATTCGAAATCGATAGTTATAGATATTCGATGTCACTTCGTTTCGATGACAATTGAAAGTGGATTTCATGGAGTTTGAAAAAAACTTTTCGAGCATGAGTTTCATCATTGTTTGCCCTTTTAACATCTTCTCTACACTGTAAAATAGCTAATACAAAATTATTATGAAATACACCAAAGGATTGTACAATATTTACAGTAAGCAATACGTGTTGAACGAAAACTATAATTTCTAAAATTTGCATCCGCAATCACACATCTGAGCACTCATATAAGCCTCATCAGACCAATGAAATTATACTGCAAACCTCATAGTCAACTCTTCTCTCTCTCTCACTCACTCGTCCTTTCGCATTCTCCTCCTCGTCGATTTTCGCTCGTCGTCGACGTCGGCTTCCACTCCCCTCCCTCTCTTTCTCATTCTCACCCTCTGCATACAATAATAATTCGTATGCCCGGGCCGTCATCTCTCGCGCACGCGTACATTGTTCCTCGCTCTCGCCTTTGTCGCTCTCATTGATTTACACCGGTCACGTGCAACTGAGCGAACGGCGAAAAGCTCATGCCGACGGTGTCATTCGCGCCCTCCCCATGTATGTATATATATATATGTGTATATATACACGCCTCTCTCTCTCTCTCTCTCTCTCTCTCTCTCTCTCTCTCTCTCTCCATGCGCGCGTACACGTGCATCTATTTTGCGCACGCTCACGGCTGCAATTCAATTTTACTCTGAAACTGTACGCGCACGCCCGGACATGACCCCATCACCTTTGCCGGATTCCAGAGGAAGAGAGAGCGAGAGAGAGACAGAATTATGACAAAGTCGATTCACAGCGAGAGGTATTACTAAGACGGCTCGGATTCAATACGGAGCTGTGAGGTGTGAGAGGATGGAGATGGAAAGAGAATTTTTTGTAAGATGTAAAATGTTTAGAACTGCAGTTCTATATATGCAGATATACATGCGGTCTGCTCTCCATTGAACTGCGCGCGCGACGGGTGGTGCGTCTATACGTCGACGACCGAGCCGAATCGGCACGTAGACCGACGTATTAGAACAGTCCTGTGCCCGACGTAAACCAGCTCGGTGCTACAGGACTGATTCACGTCGGTCTCTACCGAGCTGATCCACGTCGGTATTTCTTTGCGTGTGTTATGAACATGATCAAGTTAGTTTCAATTTAAAAGTTTTTTTGAGTTTAAATTCTATGATCATAACGTAAGTTGGATAAATAAAATAAAGAAATTTTTCTTATACTATTTTAATTATTCAGCAGTTTTGAATATTTAAACTCAAGAATTCAATCTTGAAAATTCAG
>UXGD01007655.1:0-10599 GCA_900474315.1 Torymus auratus | reverse complement strand
ATTCTATTTTAAATATTTAGTAATTCTATAAATACATGAGTTTCAAAATTTAAATCTAGCACATTTTCAATTTAAAAAAATTCAAATATTCGCACTTTTTTCAAATAACCAATCACATCAAGTCTTTAAATGAGCCACTACTTCCGGCTATCATTCTTTTATATTAAAAATATTGAATCATTGAACTTTCGTAATTCAATAGTTTTATATTATAGGTACATAGGATATTACATACTTTTATGTAGAAGCCTAATATTTTCAATTTTATTTTTCAATAGAAAGATATGCCACAAATATAATTGATTCTTTTGTGAATGATTGAAGTTGAAAGCTGATTGATATAGTTATTCGTCAAAATCTCGATATTCAAAATAAATATAGCTTTAAAAATGGAATAAAGGATTATTTCAAATGAATTTCATATTGACTGTGTGTTTCAACGAATAGAGTATAAATTACATTCATGGTCAAAATTCTTTTTCGTCCCTTAAAACGGCAATAAATTTTTTTTTACATTTTTTTAGTGCATTCTTCATAGTTATATGGAGCAATATATTGATTTTGACATATTTACGAATATACACATTTCATTGAAATTTATCGTACATTCGTTTTTCTGATAGACTGCCTGAGCTATTTTTTCAAAGCCAATAATAAAATCGGTAAATATTTTTCTAAACCCATTTATTTCTACTCTTCGAAAATGAATATGGAAAAAATCCTGCACATTTTGTACCAGCAATTTTTCTCTTATTCATTTTTAGAGAGTAAGTGATAGGTATAAATAAACAATAGTTTCGTGCAAGAATATTAAATTATAAATCGTACATGATTGAAACTTACAGGGATATAAATGTAGCCATCGTCACAAGGTGAGACATGTTTTGTGCTCTTGATTGGAAACGTTGAAAAATTAATAACTATCTGAAATATGGAGAGAATAAAATGTTCATTTCAAGTAACATCCACTAATGCAACATATAATCCGAATAAAATGAAATGTAAACCATTCGCTCGGCAGTTATAATTAAGTCGGCAAACCCACGTTAAAATTATTAATTTCGCTTTCGATTCTCATTGAATAATGAATTAAACAGAACATAACCAATCCGCTAATTATACACTTTATACTTTCAATCACTCGCTTATAAATTCCCTCACATTTTCATATTCACCGACAACACCAAAAAAAACTATACGTCTCTTTTACAAAACTCTCATTTTTCAAACCCAACCTCTCCCCCCTCCAAAAAAACATTCCCGATTCTGAAATTTCAATTCGATCCCCGCGAGAGACAACACCCATACACACACTCCACGCGCACATGGAGTGGTTCTCTTACGCGGTTGATTTTGCATTCTAACGAGCTTAATTGAAACTGTGTACACAGATTACAATTGCACCAGACCTCCTCTCTCTCACTCACTACCCCCGGTGTGTTTGAACGAACGCGCGGAAATTAAGCATTCGAGAGGAAGAGAGTGAGAGTGGGTACATACTGCACATATACTCTTGAGCGTGTACTATATATATACGTACCTTGGTTACATTAGCGCATCTGCACCAAGTGACGGCAGCAAGGCATCCGTAGATTAATACGGAGAGGACGAGGCATTTGCAATTGGCTTCCTTCTGGAGCGCACCGCAGAGAGTCTGGGGTACTGGCTTTTGCTGCTCGCGGGGCAAGGAAATTCGAGAGTGTGTTTTTTCTTTACTCAGTTGGGTGTAATTGGATTCGAAATTGCTTTGTCGTAATATTATCAAGTTTATATATACTTTTGAAAATTATTATTTAATCAATGATTTTATAAACAATATGATATATGGATCTTACCACCACCGTTAAAAGATATACTAATGTGTGTTATTTCAACTTATTTTATACTCCCTTTCAGAGTAAAAAAAAAAATTTATCGATTATACTAAAGTATAACTCACTTTACGCTACATTTCCACTTCAAACGCACAGCATGATGATCATGTCCCGCTCTTTACGCGCCACAAGTGTACATACACCGGCTCGAGAATAATTCACCTACCGCTCGCTCCCCAAGGATTGCCTATATAATTCCCTTGTTTCCCGGCCAATAACTCTAAAAACCAAATTTTCTCTTTGAGAGCAACCGAGGCTTTTCCGAAGCATCGGAAAGTATAAACATTAGCTGTAAAATGTTCGAGCAGCCGGCTTCAAACTATACTCTAATCTATATATATACTATAAGCTTCAACTGGACTACGGAGAAATATATTTACTCTATAATATTATTTATGTATAATTTCTACTCTTTCATTTCTCGAAATAAGAAAAAAGGTAAAGTAGAGAGTAGTGGGACAGTTTTGAGCATACTTTTTTATAATCTTTTCTACTACTAAAGCTAAGCATATAAATATCATGAAAACTAATCAGCTCAGCAGATAGCTCGTGTTTCAAGGTTTATATTTTAAAAAACAAATGTCTTCTTTCCTTGCGGGTGTATAAAAATAATCGCATTTGAAGAAAGCCCCTGTCCCTACTACTGTGATATGAAAATCAAGAGGTACCGAAAGCGAGACAAAGGTTTCGTAATACGCATTTCGAAAAATTAGCCTCGAAAAATTTGTACCATGTTATGCACTAATTTAAGGAGTAAATCAACAAAATAACGACGTGACTACATAGATAACATCATAAATAATGCTAATAAATTAATGCCGTTATCGTCTTAACTGTTTATTGTAGATTTTTTAGTGCTGTCCCACTACTGGTCCCAAAATTGGCTTTATCTCAGCATTGCTTCCATTACCTTATGCATCGTTGATATTTTCAATGAACATTGAATTAACTAACTGCAGTCATCATAATTCACCCGATAAATTTCACAATTAATCGCGAACCCTGCATACACATATATCTCTCTCCAGCCCCCTTACCATCCTAATTAATTCATCAACTCTCCGAGTCCTCTGCAGCCGCTACTCCACTCGAGCTCACTCTCCGAATAAGCTTCGCTCCACTTCGCTTCTTCCTCCCAAAATTACGTCTCTATGCACATACGCGCGCGCGTCTCGTAAATCAACATCAACCGTCTTGGGAGCGTATTTTAATAAGACCGTTAACTGCCGCGCCGATTATGCGGTTAATATGCCTTGAGCGCGTGCAGTGCTAATGCGCCGTAAAGTGTAATCCAAGTTTTATCGGACCGAGGCGATCGCCTTGCAGGAGGTCCGCCCGCGGCAAATACGGGGGATTACGAAGCGCGCGGTTATGGGGTGATTATATCTGGGGGAATGTATAGTGTGCGTTGTATATTCCGGATGTAGGAGGATGCGATGCGCTTTTTTTGATGGATGCGGTATATGTGGGTAGCGGTAAGTGAATCTTACCGCGTGGTTGTTGATAATTTTCTTTTTTTATTGGTTCAGGCTGGAGATGTTTTTATATACGCGAATGCGGTGCGCATAAAAGTGGATGTGGTAGATGTAAACTTTCATTACAAAATTTAACGTTTGGTAAAGTAAAGACGTTGCGGTTTGAATAGTAATATAAACATCAATTCGTATTACGACGTAGCTATTTCAAAGGATATATGTATATGATAGATAAAAAAAAAAGATTATATGGATGATTCTCAGCAAAAGTGCTCAGTTTTACGTGTAATCTCCGTGGTAGTAAATAACCCTCTTTCATTGAATACAAATGGACATCTGGAAATTTTTATGTCACTATATGATATTCTAGTAATTTGGGTTTCATTCTCGTGAAAAAACATATTTTTTGAAAAAATTAAAGATTTTATATTATAAAATCTAATCAAATATCCACGACAGAATTTGAGCACTTTTGCTGAGAATCACCCATATACATTGTGCAAGAAACACAATATTATACTATATTGCGAAACATCATTTCGCACTCTAAATAAGTTTGAGAACGGCTTTTTGTATAAACATTCCTGGGCAAATATAATAAGATATAATTGTACCCACGCGGAGATCCGCACTGTATTGCGAGAAAATTGTACATCCGTTATTACAGATTGCTCGAGAACGAGGGACTTATTAAATTTTTCTGTCTCAGTTATGAAAACTTTGCTCATTATTCTGGCGCTGAGGATTGTTTCAACAGCACTACTGTGAGAACGTTTCTAAAACTGACCGTCCCCGGTAGCTCACGCTGTTCTATAAAATACGCGAAAAATACCCAACAAAATTATTTACGGAATTTAATTGCAGAATTTTTAATTTTCAAGTTTGACATTACCTAGAATATGTTTGATGAATGACTAAGTTATTATTAGCCGGGCATATAAAATAATACGGAACCCGAGCAACTGCGACAAAGCGCTATGACACCATTGAAAGCATTAATTAGATGAAAATGCCCTTCGATCCAAGAACCGAGCGAAGCTTCTCATCAAAAGCGAGAACGCAACGTTCCCGTTACCACGTTAAAACTAACCCTCTATTACCCCAATTACCCTCTTTCCTTTCACCTACCCTTATAAAAAAATCACTTTTCCCCCGGCTTCTACCGTTCTCAAACTTCATCATCATAATATAAACTCCTCGCTGCTCACCTCCTCATTCTCGCGATTCATCGTTGCGTCAGCAGCGTGTACAGTCCGCCTGCAGCAGCGATCGAGCCCCGGGTCTTCCTCGTCGTCGTCGTCCCTTTGTCAGCATACGGCGGCGACGACGGCGGTACCTCCGCGATTCATCTCCTCTCTCTCGCACCCTCGGCCCGGTCTCACCTCCTCCTCCCGCTGCCACCGCTGCCCTGCGCCGTCAATCTGAAAGCACACACACACAATGGCCCCGTCGCCGTTAATTAAGTACTCAAAGCCTCTGTGCACGCGAGGAAATTTCAAGGCGAGGTGCAGAATTGCCGTGTCGGCGTTTGGCACTTTTGTGTAGAAAGGGGGAGCTTTTTAGGAGGGACAGAGAGGTGGTGGAGGGAGGGAGTTTTTGATTTTCGAGCGGGAAATTGGGTCGAGCGAGAGAGGAGAGAGTATTTCGTTAGGCGAATTTGCGGGGGTTATTTTAAGTGCAGATGGGGCGTGTAGGTGTGTCGATGGGAGAATGGTAGACTAGGTAGTGAGTGGTTGAGTAAAATTTAAAGACGTGAAATAAAAATAAATAGATAATGTGGTAATTGTTTTTTTCTTTTTCCTCGTTGATTGCTACTATGAACGGCCATTATTTTTCAACGGTGATAATGTTATCATTTTTCACCAGAATTAAAATTTTCATTCAAAGTAATATCAACTTTGTCAGTCTGTCAAATTATATTTTAATGCAATTGTTCAATTCGCGAGTTCCCCTCAAAGTTCATTAAATGCTCCCAATTAACCGTCCTTTATACATTCAACGTTCCTCGGGTATTATAACGCGGCGAGTTGTCGTCGCAGCCCGCGGAGAAATGCAAAATACGCAAGTGCAAAAACGCGCAGGGGAGAACCGGAGTTATTCGAGTAATAAAACTTGGAAAAAATGAGTCCGGGAATGTAGGCTACTTGGAAATATGGGACATTTGCACATCCGTGTGCGAGCGAGCGCGTCGTAGCACTTCGCTAGCTATTTGCGATATAGTGCGCGCTCGCGCGCGACTATTTATCGTCCTCTATTTTGCGCATTTTATAGTAATGCGACGGAGAAAACTGCGTTCCTTAATGCGCCTCGGGATTATTTGAATTTAAGATTTGTCGATTGTCTTAAAAAGTTTATTTTGACAAGTAGGAGAAGGGTTTCTGTACCACGAATTTACAATTATTCTATTAATGACACTTTCTATTTTCTGTACTACGAATTTTCAATTATTTTATAAATGGCCCTTTCCAATTTCTGTACTGCACTGAGAAAAATTCGGCGGTTCTCCTAACCTCCAAAAGCAGTAGCCACTGCACTGTTATTCAGAGAAGCCAATGCACCGAAAGGGCGTTCTCACTACTCTTGGGGAATAGCGCTAGCGCTTTTTTGAGGTTAGGTGGCGCTCCCGACAGGTCGGTGCTGCGAGTACTCTCAGAAAGGAGTAGCTATTGCTCCTTAAAGAGTAGTGGATACTCTTATGGAAGCAGCACCACCGATGAGAAGTATAGATTCTACCGCTGTAAATAGGCGCTACATTTTTCTCTCGCAAACCTTTTTTGATCTTCTGTAAAAAAGGATGACTTCAATAAAATTAAATATATTTGAAATATTGTTTTCACCATTACTGTCTTTATAGTAAATAACAGTGGCCATAGGCCTTCGGACTCACTTTCCGGCTTCTCCCCTCCCACTACAAACAACCCGCATACACTCATGAATCCCCACAAAATTAAAAGAAAACGCCCCTCTGATAACCATAAAGCAAACATGAAAAACAAAGTAAAATCCCTTTCCGATAATTTTCTAGAGAAAAGTACCCTTCTCTCTTCTCGCTCAAACTCAGAATCAGAATCGTCCCCCAATGTAGAGCATGACAACCCTATGCATGTTTATCAAGTCAACTTTGAAGATTTTACACAATTCTCCCAAATCACCTCACAACCTTAACAACCCCTTTTTAACCGTCCCCAATAACGCAACTCTCCCTATTTCTTTCTACACTGCAGCTAATTACTCAGTCTTTATAGGAACCTCATCTGACTCTCTTTGCGCACAATAAAACAAGCAATCATCTCCCACGTTTAACAACTCGGCACTCTCGGCACTACTAATCAATCTCTTATTACCAATTAATTAATTACCAATTCAGGAACTGGAAACAAAAGGCCTCGATCCCATAATTGAGGCTCAGACTCTGAACAAGACTCTAACCAAACCAAAAACTTATGTATGGACAGCAAAAAGGCACAAGACAAAAACTGTCTCCTGAAATTCCTCCTGGGAATTCTACGCCCAATTATAGCTCTCATGCGAACATTCAGCTGTACCCAATGTCCAACGTTGGACCCTATGTTATTTTTATACACGGAGAGAAGTACCCAGGCATATAGACCGGGTGTCCTCTAGGCGCAGAATGGTTTCATGTGTACGCAGGAGATTTTCCCGTGCAATCTTGCTCAGTTCATCAGTAACGCTCCGGCGTCTCTCCCCCCTCCGCGCGGCATGCTTTGCGTCTCGCCGCCACAGCGATTATTTCTTTCCGCTTAATTATCTCGGAACTTTGCACTCATCAAAATCGAGTAAAAAGTCGTTTCCGATGCAAAATTTTTCGCTCTTTCAATTGGTACAAACCATTCTGTCGTAGACTAAACTGTTTTCGAGATATAAGCAAATAAAACTTTCAAACGCTATTTTTACATAGAATCTCTGGACCTGGGAAGCTGCAAATTTCAAAATCCGGTTTTTCGACCTCGATTTACCTTGTAAGTAACCAAAATGCAGCTATTTATGTGACAAATCGATTCCAGAATTATTTGGATACTCGTATGAATGGCGCGCGGCGCAGACGGCGCGGGAGAACTCGGACAAACTGAGCAGCCCCCGAGCGTGGAACTCCCCGTTCCGGTGACGCACCGGAGTACCAAGCCTCTCAACCTTTCCAGCTGGCCTTCTGCTGTTTTCAAATGCGTTCTATTCCATCAGACCACCGCTGCATAGGTAAGTCGGAGCTTTAGGATTGCATCATACAGCCATTTCATCGCTATTGGTTTTAATCCCCAGTTTCTACCCATGGCCCTTCGCAGTTGCCATAGGGCTGCGGTGAATTTTTGGCATTATTCCTCTAGGTGTCTTCCCCATGTCAGCTTGCTGTCCATGGTGACCCCTAGATATTTAACCTCTTTGGATAGCTTGAGTGCCTTCCCATTGAGCTTCAGTTGGCAGGTCCTATCCCACTTATATTTCCTGCTGAACACCATGACCTCTGTTTTGTCTGGGATGACCCCGAGGCTCGTGCTGCTACACCAGGCTTCTACAATCCGTAAGTCCCCTTGTATGAGTTCCATGAGGGTGTGTAGGAAGGGTCCGCGCCTTATGATCAATGTCATCGGGGTAACCCACAACCTGACATCCTTCCTTACTTAGGTTTGTTAACAGATTGTCTACTACCAGGCACCATAGCAGGGGCGACATGACACCCATTTGCGGATAGCCCGAAGAGACACCGCCTATTACCGTGGTGTTGCCTTTGGTCTCTTCTGAGTGTCTGTTTCCAAGCATATGGCTTATCCAGTCTACTAGCATGTATGCACTCCAAACCTTCTCAGGACATCACTAATGACACCTCTTGAGGTATGATTGAACGCCCCTTCTATGTCCATGAAGGTTCCGACAGCAAAACCTCCATTCTCTAGCTGTGGCTGAATTAGCTGTGTCACCCTTTGTAGGGCTGTCTCCGTGGACATACCTGCCCTGTATGTGTGTTCCCCGCATGCAGGGTCTTTCCTCTTAAAGTTACATCCCTGATATATCGGTTGACGGGCGGAAATCCTTCGAAGAGGTGTATCCACTTTTTCCTGGTTTCGGTATGAACAACGCCCTCGACCCTTGCCAAGCGGGCACGTGCCCCAGTATAAGGCTCACCTTGGTTATCTTGACCAGTGGCCCCAGGACATGTTCCGTCTTCTTTAGGTGCGCGGGGTATATCCCGTCCGGTCCAGGTGATTTGTATGGTTTAAAGGAATTTATGGTCCATTTGATCCTCTCCGGGGTCACTATCCGGTTTTCCAGTTTGCGATTTTGGCGCCATATCGGCGCCCTGAATCGCCCCTGCTCGCCTCCGTGTCATCCTTCTGCATTGGCCCTTCCTCATTCCACTCAGTAAAACTGGGGAAGTGTGCCTTTATCAGGCATTTTAGAGTCCCTTCATCTGATGTAGAGTATCTGCCGTTCGGGAGTTTTAGGGAGCCAAGGATAGCCTCTGGATTGCTTGACAGCATTTTGTTTATATATATAAATAAATAATAAAAAATTTGTACCAAAATAAATTCGGTCATTTCGACTAGTGCAAATTCGGTGATTTCGGGGTCATTAGTAGAATTGTCGAGTAAATTGAAGAAGTAATTAATTAGATTCAAGCCCTCCGGGCGAGTCAAACAATTGCGCGTGGGGAATAAAACGTGCATTGTCACACTCTATTTTTTGAATTCTTAGAATCAACTGACTCCCACAATGGCACTTATTACTTAGATCACTGTTACCAAAAATGATCCACCAACGTCGACGGAAACCTCTGTGAAAATATAAACATAATTTATTTTTAAAAATTCTTAAATATTAAATTACATTTACAACGCAGATTATAAGTAAAAACAAAATATATAATCACAAACTATTTGAAACTCTTATCCTTGCATAAACACTCCTATACTACAATGCTACAATAGCATGTTCCTGAACTAAAAACACGCAAACGTAAACATAGATACCGCACCGACCGTAATTGTACTCATTCATTCACATGCGCACGGTCCTTATCTTATTCTGTGCTGCTGCTACTGCTTTATCTGACGCATCACATTGGCAATCATGGGAGTGAGCTTCTCTTTCTTCACCGATGGTTTCATCAGCCTCTGTTCCCCGATACCAACCTACGTCGTAAAAGTCGAACAAATTATCTTTCTCTGTTCTAATTTGGGTTCTAAATAGGTATGTCTTTTTGTGCTCCATGTATCCTCTTGTTACTTGCACCTATCTTACGTGCCCTAGTGGAAAAAATAAATGTGAACAAATGTGGAAAAGTATGGCAATCTCTTTCAAAAGTTATTTCTATCATATGTGGAACGTATTAACTAATATTTTCTCACATTTTACCACACATTTGGTATATTTTTCCACAGTCTTTCACTTTCTCACAGATTCTCATATTTTTATGCGACACCTTTTTATAACAAATACTTGAAATATTTTAGAAAAAGGTATAATTTCATTTGTAATAAAGATATTCAGAGCTTCCTATAGTCTATATAGGTTTCATTTTCTCCGCAGGATATTCTCCGCCCTCGCCATCTGGCGGTTAAAATTGAACTAATGACAATGTGGAGAAATATGTAAAAATATAAGCAACTACAAAAAACTATGCATGAACATGAATTTTCGTAATAGTATGTTCCAAATATGGTATAAATAAATGCATACATTTCCGCACTTTTTCACAATAATACACATTTTTTCATATTTTGCCACGCTTTCTCACATTTTCTTATTTCCACTAGCGTGGGCACCATATGTGGTTGCATGGATATTATTTCCTCTTGATCGTCGTTCTCCAATGCCAACCTCGTTGATTTCGAGCATCATATAGACTTCTATTCTTAGATCATCCTCTTAGCTGTTTCTGTGTCGACGCCTTCTACTGCGCCTAAAGATTTAGACTCCAAATGCTACAGCGACATCAACAGCTCCGACAACTTACGCAGACAGTAAAAGAGCCGTGTGGCATTCACCGGATGATTTAACACTACTGCGCAAATAATTTTCGAAAAAGAAAGAAAAAGATTCGAGAATATAACACTTGTACATCGTCGGGTGGGACCAAGAACGTCCTATCTCCGCTCGGCGCGTAAGAACATCCCATCGGATGCTCCGTGCGTGGATATTGAGCCGAGATACTTCTGATATAAGTTTTTTCTTGTTCTGTAGGTCATACAGTATATCAGAAAATTTTCGGACAGTCGAAAACGGTCTTGTGACAC
>UXGD01007654.1:0-10600 GCA_900474315.1 Torymus auratus | reverse complement strand
CACTAGACAAAAAAATCGTATACTAACCATGGGAGCAAATAAAGAATGCCTCAGATCGCATGTTTGTCACCCGAGCCGAAGGCGAGGGTGACAATTTACATGCGATCTGGGACATTGTTTACTTTTGCTCCCTAGGTGTGTAATATACTATTTCTTAAAATAAAGATTAGAAATTTAGAAAATTTTTTCAATTTTAGCTTGGCTTTTTAACAGTTTGTTATATAATATTATTTATGCACTGTAAATTATCATAAAATAATATTAGTTATTATATGTTGGAGCAATTAATATTTTAGGAGTTATTATTAGTTTCACGATTTCAAATGTTCTTTATCTTTCAGAGGATATTGGAATTTCCGGCTGACAAGTCTCGAGAAGATAAAAAAGACTTGAAAAATATAAACGAAAACATTGGTCACGAAATATAGATAAATATATCGAACAATGACCGCAAAGATAGTTTTCATTGATATTTATTACTTGAGATTTATACATATACTACTTTTTATTATTAATACTGTAATTGATAGATTTGAAAGTTTTTTCACCATTAACTCAAATAATAAATATATTAGGTATTGATTCACAGTAAGTATAATGATTTACAATTATCAGTATTTACAACTTCGTAAAATAAAATCTGTTCTCTCCAAGGGTTAGTTACATAATTATAGGAAATTAAATGTTTTTGTATTTTAAGAAAAAATATTTTCTTTGCAATTCATAAAGTTCAAATAACGTGGTTACTATGATGATTAAAAATACTTTTATGGGAACAATTGACACATTTTATATTTTGGACTTTCTTTTATCCTTTTGAAAATAATATTGAACGTCTTTCGTTCCTCTTTTTCGGAAATGAATTCATAAATCAACTTTAAATTTATAGTAAATGATTACTATAGTAATATGATGATTTAGGAAATATACATGTAAAACTTCACCAAGATTTAATACTTAGTTTTCGGGACATGACGTAAAACATTAAGTTTTCGGAAGGTGTGCGAATAAATTGGCAGTGGTTTTGTTAAACAGTAGTAAACACGTGAAAAATTATAATTTTATAATTCAGTTAATGTTATATAATATATAATTAAAGCTGCTAAGAACCTATATATTATTATCCATAAGATCAATCATTGGCGAAGTATTAACATTTATGTATTTACTTCTTAATAATAATAATTTTAGAAAATAGTTTTATGTCAGCAAGCTATATAATGTATATAACTTCCATTGAACAAATAATAAGGAATAAGTTATTTTACAAACACATTCTAAATTTATAGTTAAGTTTAATATTATTTTGAAAACTGCTCTGAAAATTTAGCTGCGGGACAAATATTCATTATACTTGGTCACCGGAACGACGACAAGGCCAAGGAAGTGATCAAACTTACAAACATAAAAGGAAGTAATTTAAACGCGTTCGTCCTTCATACGAGGACTTTATGCGCTCCAAATGTTTTAGTCAAGCTAAAAAACTAAATTTTTTGCAGTTTATACGATTTAGAATGAGAAGAATTACGAAAATTAGTAGAAATATAATTGGCAGTCATAATTATCAATAGTCAAAGCTATTTTAAACATAAATTTCTAAAAAATATTTTATTACAACATATTTATTCGTTCTAATATTTTTTAGATCATACATTCTCTTGTTATAATCAAATAGTATATCATTAAGGTAAGATAAAAATAGATTTTATCATTTGATGATATAATGATTATTTTATGTATCTTCAGTTATTTTCTACCTCTAATAATTAATAAAAAATTTTGTATTTATAAATTATTTTGAAATACACAATGATAGCAAATCTGTATTGACAAAATCAATGTCTAGTACGGCTTGAAATTTGTACAAATAATCATTATGTTTGAAGCATTTAAAACTAGATTATCTTTATCACGTAATTACATTTTTATAATATTCAAAGTGTTGAAACTCATACTTATTACAATTGAATAAAAAAATTAATTGAAGAATCAAAATGATGATACATAAATATTCAATATTTATTTTATTCTAGCATTGAATAAAATGTAATATTGAAGAATTTGTATAATAAGTGATATATATATATTTACATAAAAAGATTATGTATAATCGTTTTGTTTTAATTAATGTATAATGTTATTTTGTAAGGTATACTACTTCAGGTTTAAAAAAAAACTGTTACAACCGTGGTACAAGTATTTATAACTTATTATGCCAAATAACAATTAAACGAATAATGTAAAAGACTTGTATACGATAAATTATAAAATTAATTAATATATTACCTTTCAAACTAAATAAAATATTTTGATAGGACTGCCAAAATATTAAGTGAATTCTATTTGAAGTCGTCAAATAATATAAATATATTAGATTTGAAATAATAGGGTATTGCGAGTTTAAGTTAAAATGATACTAAATATATAATATATAATATAATATTCATTGTTCAAGACAGAGGATGATAAAAGTTAAACTATTTTTATGTAATCATAAATAACTTACCTGATGTCGTTATTATTCGCAACTTTGTCCTCAGACATGATGAGTACGACGTTTCAGCTTGAACCAAAAAAATGCTTTGACACTTGAGAAGCCGCGTCCTCTTCTGTTCCGATTATCAAATATACTCGAATCGCTAACAGTAGCTTAACATCGCGAAAACATTATTTTGATAAGTCTACAAGTCTCCATGTGTAAAAATAAACAGATTCCTTGTGTTTGACATGAATGATTAGTTATACGTAACGAGTAATGTAATTAGTAATACACAGCAATGTAAACGTTCGTGTGAGAATCATAGTCGAAACGTCAACAAAATTTGAGTGATTATTGAATGATTATATAACTTTTTATGTTAGTTAGCTTAACAATAATAAATTAATTAGAAACCTTTTTTATGATATTGGATAAAATGAGTAAAATTAAGTATCGACGTTTGTCTCAGTATCATACATAGGTCATAGAAAAACCGCTGCTAACTGCTTTAGCAGAATGCTTTTTCTAAGAAAATACTAAAATTATACATCGAATAATTTTTTTTAATGTAAAATTTTTTTCTGCATATTTGATTTTTTATACATACGTTATATTCAAAAATTTATATAAAATTATATTTAAAAACATTTACGTAGTAAAAATCTTAATTATTAAATTACAAATTAAAATTTATTAATTATTAATTAAAATGAAAAAATGAATTTCTGTCAAAAATTAGAATAATGATTAGAAAAAATTCATTTTATACTGTATAAATATTATTAAAAAAAAAAAATTTTAAATAATAGTTATTTTCGATACAAGTGCGATAAAAATGATTTTGGCACAAGTGTGGGTTTGTCGCCCGAGCGAAGCGGGGGTGACAATCACACTTGTGCGAGAATCATTTTTCGCACGTGTATCGAACATTATTTTTTAACATTATGTGCGCAAAATGCCATTTTCCTGTGCGCTTGGGAAGGCAAGCGTGCGCAAAGTGGACACTTTGCGCACCGTGTGTGAAAAAATAATTTAAAATATGTATATTTATTTCATGGTTGTTCCTGGCATGATTATAATAGATGTTTTGAAGGTGAAAAACGATATAATAAAATTGAAGGTCATGGTGATAGTTTTAATGATAGGTTTAATAAAACAATAGAATTATCAAAAAGGATTACATCTTTAGATTATATTCTGACAGAGATATGGGAATGCGAATTTAATAAGAAAAAAGAAAGAGTTCCGAAATTAAAACTTTCATTAAAAATCACCCACTTATTTTTAACGATGTTTTAAATATGCGGGATGCGTTTTATGGTGGACGGACTGAAAACATTGTATCAGTTGCGGAAGTAACTGGAGCCCAAACTATAAATTATGTAGATATTTGTTCTTAGCATCTGTTGTAACGGGCTTATTCAGGGTCGTCCCCGTGCTCCTGTTCAAGCGTGCAATCTGACAAGGCGGATCGACGAAGTGGACTGGAAGTCGTGCGAAGCGGAGCGCAGGTATGCGCGAGAGTCTCGGCGAGTTCCAGCTCCCAGTCGGCCGACCGTGTGAAGCGTGGTCGCTCTGTTACTCACACCGCGCGCAGGCGGCTGTCCATGGTGCGCCCGTAGAAGCGGGGGTATCCGCTGCAGCTCTCACCAGAAACGGGAGGGGAAGAGCGAAAAAAGGAGGGACGAGAGCTCGCGCGTCCAAATGATTCGAACTGGAGATATATGGTTTACCCTATTTATTCAAGAAACTCTCGCAACAATACTGACTATAAGGTGCCTGGCCCGAGGTCGCACGGGCTGGCTAAAGCGGTGCGCGTGCTGTCGCGATACGTCCGCACACGCACCGCCGCTCACTGAACCGGTGCTATTCGCTCGTCTTCCGGGCCAGCCGAATGCCGCGCACGTTCGAACTGTACGCGCACATCCGGAAGGCCGCAACTGTCACTCGCCATAAACGCCTGCGCGCAGGACTTATCACATTTGGTGTAGAACACTCGCCGGTGTACCCGGGCGGGCCTCTCGCTCGGAGTGTTGTTGGAGTTGGGCGGGCAGCGACGGCCCTCGTCGTTGACTCCCACAGATGGAGAAAAAAGGACTGCGGTTCCCGCGCGTCCACTGGCCCTACCTATCCTACCTCTGTTTCGGAGCTGCGGATCGGTTGCGTAGGATCTCTCCCTCGCCTTTTTCACTGGCACACACATTGCATTCCACGAGTACCCCTTTTATAGGTGAGAAATGACGGAGGGAAATCACTTGGAGAATAGCGTAAATGACGAGGAGGAGACGAGAAGTGCTCGCGCGGCTGCAATACGAGGCAGACTGTTGCTCATCCCCGCGCTCCGTACCTCGCGAGAGTCCCTCGCCCTCACGCAAGGTTCTCTTTGTTTACCCTGCGGGTGTTGTTGTCGCAGCAAGTCTAAAAGAGCTGCCCGAATTTTACTCAGATCCGCACGTTTCCCGTTATACCCCCCGTCCAGACGCGGGCTACTTCCAGGTCGTCAGCTCTGCAACACCACCTCACGAATGGGATGCCGCTGATGAATCATGTGGGAGGGGTGGTTTTACCGTAAAATAAAAGGAATAACTCATTCCGCTAACGCCTCTTTTTATTAAAATAAAAAAACCAAAACCTGCAAGGGGCGCCTGCGGATACATGTGGACAGGTGTTTTAATTCCTTTTTGGTCTAGAGTCGCCGCTACTGGAAATGCCTCGTGATGAACCAAAGCCGTGCCATTCGGTATTGCGCACGGTTGGGGCATCGGGGGTCATTCGACACGTTCGGGTGGCCGCAGGTGTGACAGCGACGGCGTTCCGGGATGACCGGTGCCATGCCTAGTCCATCGCGGACAGGCGCCCCTGCCGCGGGTGCCGGATGAGTCGGTTCGAGAGCGCGGGACGGGCTAAGGCGCGGCTCCTGGATCGTTGCACCACACAGGGCGCGGCTCAAGTGGCTTGCCAGTTGCGTGGCTTCTTGCACCTTAGCCTCAGTCGCGGATATCCGTGCCTTGGCGAGGCGCTCTTTCACCTTAGCCTCAGTAGCGGATATCCGTGCCTTGGCGAGGCACTCTTGCTCCTGAGCCTCGCGGAGCTGTTGTCTAGCCTGGGCGGCCGCTTTATCGGCACGGCGGCGATGTTCATGAACTTTAGCCACAGCCGCTGGCTCCTCGCGGCGTTTGTCCATCGGCGTGATCCAGCGGCGGGCCCCCTGAGGCAGTGTAGGAATGGTCGCAACGTAGTTGTCCCATTCACGGAGTACTGTTTCTTCCAGGGCGGCGGCACGATGGAACTCCGCACGCGCCTCTTCCAAGCGTTGCTCCATCGCGGCCCACCGCTGTTTGGCAGACTCGTTGGCCCCGAACCCCACATTCGATGCAGCGGCACTTGGCTCTGGAGCGGCCGTGGTGGACTCGGCGGGCTCTTCTTTTGCCGTATCGCGGCCTTTCTGCTGCTCGCTTGGCGCCTTGCTGTCTCCTTCACCACCGATGCTGATGGAGCGGTCGATCTCCGACGGTCCACCTATCGGAGGAAATGCTGGCGGCGGGTGCGGGCGGTGCAATATCGGCGCGGGTGGCTGCGACCAACTCTTCGATGGTGACCGTGCTGGGGCGGGCCGGCCTCTCCTGGCCGAACCACGCCATCACACACGCGAGCCCGCGCATTAGCACGGCAACCGGAACGACGCCCTGCGCCGTCCCTTTAGCGTTGACGGGCGAGATCGCGTGTTTATCCATGTCTGCAAAAGAAAAGTTCAGGGAAGGTTGTTATTGAATATATGCGCGTGAGCGACGCTGCGCTTTCTATTGCGTGCGTACGACGCTCCGCTTATTGTCGCTCGCATGCGACGCTCCGTTTTCTCTCATTGCGTGCGCGTTCTTCGGAATGAACTGTCCCCAATTTTGCTTTCGCGAGGCTTATTCTTCGAACCTTACGGTCGGCCTCGCGGTTTTCTCGGCGCAGATGCGCGGCTCTGTTTCTCTCAAATCCTACTCGCCAGTTGACGCACTATTATGCACGCTGTTTTCCGCGGTGCCCTCGGGGTCCCAATTCGAGCGATTTGCTCGGCCGGGCGTTCGACCCGGCTGCGTACATCAGCCGGCGGCGTTCCGTTTCACTCTCGTGAACGGCCCCGTGTCGTCGGCTGCCACGACTTGCCACGGCCGCTCGACTACTCGCTGGCCTATCAATTCCGCCGGCGGTTTTTGCTCTGCTTTCGTTTCCTAACAAATAAGGCAACGCTGTACGAAATCCTACAAAAACCGATATAATTTCGACCAGAAATAGAGGCGAGCCACCCGCTTGTGTGTCTTCTCGCGGCCGAAGTGTCCCACGGTCGGATCATCGTGTGATTCACACAATACCGCGCGCCTTTTCTCGCTCGAAACGACGAGCTTCCACGCCTCGTGGGCTCCGACCGCGGCTTCTATTGCCTCATCCGCGCAATAGAAAAACAGTCGTCCTCTAACTATTTTCCAGCGCGGGTAGGCCGTGGGCTCTCGTGGCACCTCGCTAGTATTCCGGTGGGGCTGTGCAGACTGTGCAGCCACTGCAGACTGCTGTGATCAGTGACAACTAGGAAATGATACCCCTCGATATATGGGCGAAATTTCTTAATCGCCCAGACCACAGCCAAGCATTCAGCTTTTTTAAAAAATGGCGCCAAACTTTTAAAAATGACATTTTGAGTAATAAGCCTGCAAAGAAAAAAAACCATAAAAGTTCAAAAATAATCAGCCATTAGATCCTCATTCTTTTCCTTCTTGAAACTCCATTTCCTGTATATGTGTTATCTGTTTCCCCATATAAAATGGTTATAACAGTATAACATAGTATAACAAGTTATAACATATGTTTTGAAGTAATGATCGATGATTTATGTTGAATTTAGTTTAGTTACTTAATACTTATTCATATTGGACGTAGCATTTACATCAGCTTTTTAAGGACGAAATCTTAATTAAGAATTATATGCAAGATGAAATATCATTATAGTTTACAGTCTATGGGTTTAAGGTTTTACGGTTTATAGGATAAGGGCTTATTATTATTATATCTAGGTTTAGCGGCTATGGGTTCATGGGTGCAAGCGATTATGGTTTATAGGTTAAGAGTTTATGGGTTTAGCATTCTGGGTATGGGTGTAGGATTCTGGGTTTAGCGGTTATGGGTTTATAGATGCATGAATTTATGGGTGCATGGATTTATGGATGCATAGGTTTAGTAATGCATGGGTTTATAGATGCATGAATTTATGGGTGCATGGATTTATGGATGTATAGGTTTAGTGATGCATGGGTTTATGGGTGCATGGATTTATGAGTGCATGGGTTTACGGATGCATGGGCTTATGGGTGCATGGGTTTACGGGTGCATGGGCTTATGGGTGCATGGGATTACGGGTGCAAGGATTTATGGGTGCATGGATTTATGGATGCATGTTTTTATGGGTGCATGGATTTATGAGTGCATGGGTTTATGGGTGCATGGGTTTATGGATGCATAGGTTTATGGGTGCATGGGAATGCATCGGGATTACGGGTGCAAGGGTTTATGGGTGCATGGGTTTATGGGTGCAAGCGTTTATGAATCAAGGTTAAGAGTGCATGTGTCAAGGACATATAAGTTGAAGTTTTATAGCATTTTTGGAATTACAAGTGTAAATTTTGGGGTTATAGGTTATAAATTAGGTTCATAGGTTCATATTTTCAAAAGTTTTATTGCATTTTTGGAATTACAAGTATAAATTTTGGGGTTATAGGTTATAAATTAGGTTCATAGTTTCATATTTTCAAAATTAGGCTTCGTAGCGATCTTTGGTATTTTGTCACAAAAGTTTCTGTTTTTAAATTTTCAAATTCGGTTGAGAATTATGGCCTCTAGGTGGTTTTGAACCTTCCGGCCCCAGTTTGTCGCGCCTGCTTGACATTGCGCGTACCCTTTTTAACCGCTCCAGTAGTGGGTTTCGGGTGCTTCCCGCCATCCTCCGGCGGGAGCAGGTTGTCAGCGATTGGCCTTTGCTGGAAGGTGAGATTTTTCAACTCGCTCACTATCATGCGAGTGAATCGCTCTAATGTGTACATCTCCGGCTGGGTGTCGGTTTAGGAGGCGGCGGACTTTGCGGAACAAATGCTACCTTGGTTTTGCTTGTCCTTCCGTCACGGGGTGTGTACGCCATCTTTGGCAGCAAGCTGCTTTTCGGTGGCGGTGGCGGCTTGTAATGCTTTTCCGCGTCGAGCGTAAGTTCTGCCTGTACCGCGAGCTTGAGCAGGGTCTCGATGTCGTCAAAGTCGTTATGTCGCACCATCCGTTGCAATTCCGATTTCAAATTCCGGTGAAGATGGTCGAGCTGGGAATTAGGGGGTTGGGGCGGATCCATTCTCCTGAGGAGGGCTTCGACTGGTTCGTCCGGGCCTTGCGTGCGCGCCGCAGCCTCAGCTGCGAGCCGCCGCTGGAATGGCGGTTCGCGCCGTACCATCGGCGGGCCGTAGCCCAGAACTCTCGCCAGGTCGACCACTCTCCTTAGCGATTATTTAGCCAGGTGGCTGCGTGACCGTGCACTCATTCGGACAGAGAGCTTAACATCTCAACCTCTATGAGTTTCGCCGGTCGCCAGCAGGTTTCTACTCGATCTCGAAAGAGATCAATACTCTGATCTGGATCACTGGCGAACTTCAACTCCCAGTGACGCACGACTTGCCCGACATCTCTCGGACTGTAGTTGCTTGCTTGAGGGAGCATCGCTGAGCCGGACTGGCCGTGCCGCTGCTCGGGAACGACTACGTCGCTTAATCGATGCCGAGATCCCCCCCTTCTGAAACCTTGACCCTTCGGCTTTTAGTCCAAGGGAGGCCATATAATTATGTGCGTCTGCATCCGAGATGTATGAGCACCAATTCTCTAAACCAGCCATCACCTCATCTGGCTGGGCTGCTGTTGCCATTGTGGCTATTTTCCGCTAACGACGCACAAGCAGAATAGGTAAAAGAAAATATGCCCTCTTGAGGTGTACGTTGCGCGGCTATCGGATTTTATTCCACAGGGCCCTAAGCGCACCGCCGCAAAAATACAGGAAAGAAAAGAAAACAATTTGTTTCTACTGTTTCTAAAAAGGTATGCCTCTCGCGGGGTTGTGTATGTGCGAGGTTCCGCGCGATTTCCGGGCGAGCTGCCGTGTTATAATAATATATGCAGCAGCTGAGAGGGGTGGGGGTCTTTGGCAATCCACTCGTCGCTATTCTCGTGTGCAACGCTCAAAAGAAAAACAAAAACCAAAATTTTATTTTATTTATATTTCAAGACGAAAAGAAAAAAATCTAAAGAAATGCAAAAATAAAAAAAACGAAAAACCAAACTTCAATCCCGGCACCGAATATTAAAGTACGAAAAGGAGTTTAATTGAACTTCTACTAATGTCTGCAGCATTACTTGCTTAATCCGGGCTGCGTCTCGATTGAAGCTTTCCGTGGGCTCACGCGCAAAGTGGCTCACGCCACTCCGCTTTGGAGTTGCGGATCGGTGGCGTAGTATCTCTCCCTCGCCTTTCTCACTCGTACACACACTGCGAGAAGTGCTCGCGCGGCTACGATACAAGCCAGACTACCGCTCGTCCGCACGCTTTGTACCTCGCGAGAGTCCCTCACCCTCACGCAAGGTCCTCTTTCTTCATCCCGCGGGTGTTGTTGTCGCAGCGAGTCGGAGCGAACTGCCCGATTCCAGCTCGCTTAAAATTTTACTCGGGACCGTACATTTCTCGTTGTATCCGTATATATGTAAATTCAGAAAATTCCCTATCGGACATCCACAAATCTATGTCGGCTATGAATGTCATGAGTTAACTGGTTCTCATTATAATTTAAAAAATGAGGGATTAGTAAAATGTACTATTCTCCCGCTGAAAAACTTATTTTACCTGTTTTACTGATTAGGCTGCATAATAAATTACTTTTTCCTATGCGTCGTTCATGCTGTGAAAATTTAAATCAGGATGAATGCACGCACGCGAATGTAAGAGATAGTGAGTTTGCAGGCACCTCAGTATCTGATCAATTGAAAAAAGCGGTTCAATTAGGGTACGTTATAACAAATATCGATGAAATTTGGCAATACAGTACTCAGAAATAT
>UXGD01007653.1:0-10602 GCA_900474315.1 Torymus auratus | reverse complement strand
GACAGCGGGCTTAGGTAGGCAGTGCTATAAAATAGTATACGATACTTGTGACCTAAGGAGCACTCTGCACGGCGTAACTTCACGAGCTAACTTCACGCCGTGCAAAAAAGTGCTACTTAGGTCACATGTATCGTAATGTACTAATACATAATTATCAAACAAAAACAATATTGTTGTTAGCCATAAAGTTAGGTAAAAAATACGTAATTTATGGTTAACATTTCTACCAGGGTAGAGTGAAAATTTTATAGTATGTAACGAAATTGACGATACTTTGTATTCATAATCATAAAAAAATAGATAGAATTTCACGCATAGGCTTCATTTATCTTTTATAAAATACGCTGCGCTTTTAATAGTAGTTTTAATCCGGTCCATAAACTTTTCGCCACTCCATCCGTAACTTTCCCAAAAACAAAAAAGCATTATTTGAACAAAAAATTTTCAAACCCGTGCAGTTTTCTCCCGGGCCGTAAGTAAAGCTTGATCCAGTTAAAGTTAATTTAATTTTTTCAGATTTTGCCGATAATCATCGGCGATGCTTCGTTAAAACGCGCACACATACACACTACCTCTCTCTCCTACTCTCTCGCGGCGCGCACGCCTACGCGACACTTCAACTTTGCACAGCTATTCCTCGTTAAACGTACTTGGCGCATAATTCAGGCGCGAGCGAAAATAGAGGTGCGCGTGAGCGAGCGGGCCAGCGCATGGCTCGATGAAATATTTACCTCGGTCTCGGCGAGTTCAGAATCTCGTTTAACGTTGGTTTCGCGTCTCTCGCCGGCGGAGGATTTCTCGGCAGCAGGCGGTTCTACGACTGTTTTGACTGAACTCGCTTGATTAAGAATCTTCTTTTCCTCGGCGACCTTCTCCGTCGACTGGAAGCGATATCGAGCGCTCGAGTTTAAAGTGTTAGGGGAGAATGTCAGGATGGTTCGTGTATTAAAGATGCTCGATTTCAGAAAGAAATTTAGTTTTTTCTAGTTTTTTACAAGTTTAAAAAAATCTTATTGTTTGTGAGGAATTAAGGTGGTTCTATGGGCAGATATAGTACTTGAATATAAAATATTCTAAAATTAATTGTTCTCATACTGCAAAGTGAAAACCCATATTATAGTATCATAGACCGGTAAGTTCAGTACTAACAAAGTAGATATCGTCAATGTAAAAAAATCATGCAAGAAATCGCTTTAATCTTTTTCATTTTGGCTTCAAATTCAATTTTTAAAGGCTCATTTTCATCTTTGTTGGATTCCACTACGAGGTAGCGTGGATCATATTAAAAAATTGTTAAAACCTTAAAAGTTACAGGCAATTGTTTATTGCATGTTTGGCTCGAATTCTTTCCAGATTCGTACAAAACTTGATAAACCATGGCCTGTAACTTTTAATGTTTTAAAAATTTTTTAATTTCATCCACAACACCTCGTAATGAAATCCAACAAAGATGAAAATGAGCCCTTAAAAATTGAAATTGAAGCAAAAATGAAAAAGATTAAAGTGGTTTATTGCATCATTTTTTACATTGACGATATCTAGTTTGTTAGCACTGAACTTTCGTTAAAAATTTTTTATTCCGTAACTTAAAGTATCGGTCTATGATACGATATGGGTTCTCACTTTGTAGTATGAAAACAATTTATTGTAGAATATTTTATATTTAAGTACTGTATCATATCTTTAAGATTGTGAACCGCTTACTTACCTCTTTTATCTCTTTTCTACTTTCTCTAGTTGTTGATGATGATCTATCAGTCAATCGACGATTAGTCGCAATACTTTCCTGTTCTAAGTCCCTTTTACTCTTGTCTCCAGTTGACGATCCATTAATTGATTGACGCTTAGATTTAGGACTTTGGCGGGCTTGATCGTTTTTACTACTGCTTACGGTTGAAGATCGCTTAGTCGATCGAAAACTTGTCTTAGCACTTTGCCTTCCCACATCTTTTTGACTTCCAGCGGGCGTTGACAATTGATTGATAGATCGGCCATCTGTTTTAGTACTTTGTCGGTCAAGATCTTTCGTACTTCTCGCTCCACTCGATGTCTCAATCAATGGACAACTTGTCTTTACACTTTGCCGTTCTAATTCTTTATTACTTCCACCGGGTGTTAATGACTGATTAATAGATCGAAGACAAGCGTTTGTACTTTGGTAATCAAGTTCCTTTGTACTTCTAGCTCCAGTCGACGATTGATTGATCGATCGACAATATGTCTTTACACTTTGCCGTTCTAATTCTTTATTACTTCCACCGGGCGTTAATGACTGATTAATAGATCGAAGACAAGCGTTTGTGCTTTGGCGACCAAGTTCTTTTGTACTTCTAGCTCCAATAGACGATTGATCGATCGATCGACAAGTTGTCTTTACACTTTGCCGTTCTAATTCTTTTTTACTTCCACCGGGCGTTAATGACCGACTGATAGATCGAGGACCGACGTTTGTACTTTTACAGTCGAGTTGTTTTGTGCTTCTAGCTCCAGTTGACGATTGATCGACTGAACGATAAGTAGTCTTGGCACTTTGCCGTTCTAATTCTTTTTTACTTCCAGCTGGCGTTGACGATTGATTAATAGACCGGAAATCTTCCTTCGTACTTTGTCGGTCAATATTTTTCTCACTTCTTGCTCCGGTAGATGATTGATCGATTGATTGACTTGTTGTCTTAGCACTTTGCCGTTCTAATTCTTTAGTACTTTCACCGTGAGTTACTGACCGATTAATAGATTGAGAACTAAGGTTTATAATTTGGCGCTCAAGTTCTTTCGTACTTTTGGCTTTAGTTGACGATTCTGTTTCAGTACTTGTTTGCCTTTGTTCTTTTTGACTTTTAACTGTACTTGACAACTGATCAATTGATGAAGCATCCAGATCATCTCTTGATTGCTCTAAATCACTGAATATTCCGATCGTGGTTGATGATCGAGTGGTTAAATTAGTATCAGTCTTCGTACTTTGTTGTTGTTGTAGTCCCTTTTTGCTTTCAGCTGCAGTTGAAACTTGGTCGGTCGAGTCATAATCGACTTTACCGGTCTCTTTTTCAATTTCTTTTTGAAATTTACGTGTGGTTGATGATGGATCTATAGATGATTGGGATTTTTCTTCCTTAAATCTAGAAGACTGGAATAGAAGATTTTAATATTCATTAAGATTAATTATTAAAAAAATAATAATAAAAAATTGTTTGCTCAGATAAATTTTAACATAACATTATAAAATATAGGATGAAAAATAATTTAAGTCAACATCCATAAGCGAATATGTATCTTACACTTTTATGGGATGGTAATCCGCTGCTTTTACTCATGCTCATTTCTGATGGAGCTTTCGACTTTGAAATAGATTTAATTGATTTTTTACTTTCATTTTCAGTGACGAACTTTTGGCTTACTTTTTGACTTACAGGCAAATTTTCATCCTATAAAAATGATTGGCTTATTAAAATAAAAATATTAAATGTTAAAAAGCAGACCTTATTCAATTTTCAGATATTATTTTCCAACTTAGCGTTTATACTTTATTTGAAATCTGAACTTTTCCGAAACGACGTTGATTATAAAAATACAAATGAACAAAACTAAATGAGAAAATGCAATTATCTTACTTTTGTTTCCGATTTTTGGCTAGTCGCACCTGTATATAATGTTGCCCTTGAATTGGTATCAACAGTTTTAACGGTTTTTTTACTTTCACGGTCCTATAAAGATGTAAATTCAAGACAAAAATAAATATTTCATGTGTGATTGTATCTTTGAGTAAAAGAATTATGATTCAAACGTATTCCGAATATGTCTTACAGTTCTCGATGGTTGGGTAGCCACGCTCCTTTTACCACCAGCTAATGACACTGATTGTGATTTCAAAATTGATTTAAGGGATTTCACATCTTCTTTGCTCTTAGAGTCATTCGGCAGTACCTCCATGGATTTTGTCTTCGATTTCATACTTGTAGCGCTTCTACTAGCTCTACACGACTAATCAATGAACGGTATTAAGTTTATGATTATTGGGTTAAATCCAAAATCGAGTTCAGAAACATACATTTACAAAATTAAGTTTACCTTTCTTGAGCTCAATTTTCCCTTCGATTCTGTTTTTGATACAGTTGTTGATGTGCTTAATATTCCTCTCGATTCTGTTGTTCTTACCGTTTCATGTGATATTGACCTAACACCCGGTTGTGCACTTAACGCGGAGCTGCCTAACTAAAGCCATTATTGCGTGTTTATATATAATATAAACAAAATAATTATTTAGATGAAGCTGTATACCTTTTTATAAAATTTATGAGTACATAAAAGAAAAATTAAATGGATAATTGAACGACTGTGAATGATTATTCAAAAGATAATTTCAAATGATTATTATTACCCCAAGAGCGTTGGTGAGAATGCCCTTCAAATTTGTGAAACCACCCGACAGCAGCGGAAAGTTGGAAGCGGCCTGGAAAATTTTATAACCCACGATAATCAAGTCGTCGTAAATGTAACGCGCGCGCGTGCACTCGCTAGCGCGACAGAATAATATTAGCTTCCGCTCTCGCGGGGAGCAAAAATTGAATTTTCCTCACGGAAATCTTTTTATGTATGTCGTTGATGATAGACAGACACATTTCAATTTCCGTGCGGCCGATCTTCATTCTCTCGTCGCAAAGGCATTGTTCGCTCGCTGTGGAATAACGTGAGCACGACGACGACGCTGACGCCGGTGGCAGCCGTTGTTTCTCTTTATCGGAATCCGTGGCTCTTGGTCCCAATTTCGAACAACTGGGTAATCCGCACGTATCTCTGGCTGTTTCGACTTCCTGCGCAAAAACAACGGAAGCGAACTTTAATTACCTCGTTTCCTTCTCATTGAACTTGTAAAGTCGTACAAATCATCGAATATTAATTTTAAAAGTGCTAATGTTGAACTTGATTTATGTCATTTTTTGTGCAAAATATAAGTGTGTAAAAAGAGGATAGCGTTTAAATGTGTTGTATTCACATCAGTCATTTTTTCGTTAAACTAAAATGTTTATTTACTAAATAAAAAAAAAAAAAAAAATTGATATTAATTACGCAACTTTTAAATTTATACTAAATTTATACTTTTACACATTCAACGTTAACAATACAAAATTTCATACTTTTTTTTCTTGTCAATAGATACCTTGATTTAATCTCGAAAATTTGTTTTATGTATAATATAGTGCATTTCATTAATAAGAATATTGATCTTGTTTTGAATTTCTATTTATTTTCCACTCTCTATTTTATTTAAAAGTACACCTATACTTAAAAATAATTACAATGTAAATCAAGACTTCACGAACTCTTGTCGCGCATCTACTCACTTCTCGGAAAGTGCGAGAACCAATACTTGAAGTATTGACTCATCGGTAGAACGGTATAGATACCATTCACTATATTAAATTCAGATTTGGAATATTTCTTTTATGAGAAAAAAAAGATAAAAAATATATATTTTTGAAATGTTGTAACTTTTAGTATTATTAAATTCTTTGAATAATTTTGAATATAACAAGAAAGTAAGAAAAAGTACTGCTTCAATTATTACATAATAAAAGTGGTATAAGTTTTACGTGAGAAAAGTTTTAAATTATTCATTTCTAAAAATATTTTTACTCAAAAGAATCTAGTTCTTTTCAAAATTCGTTCCAGATATCAATATATTATATATTCAAAGTATAAGACGGGAGCAAGCTATTAAAAAGCTCTCGTCTATCAACGCATACTATTGCTGACAAAACAACCCGGCAGCACTCGCTCAAACCGCTGGTCAGTTATTCAGCCAGTCACTCCCCCACGCCTTCCCTCTCTCTGTCGATCCGTCACAGAAATCAAATTTTCTTCTCGTCGATCAATTACCGCCTCGCCACAGCCCGTCATAAATCACTCTTACCATAACGCGAACTTACGTCCATCATGCCCGTCGGCGAGGTGACGACATCGGTGCAGATGAAGTCCGGCGGGCAGCAGGTGCTAAACTCCTCGTCTTCTTCGTCACCGTCTCCGCACGTAGATCCGCAATAGCAGTTCGTGTTTGAGGCATCGGGGATGAATGCCTCCGATGATTTGTCCAAGTAGGCAGGGTAGGCGAGGCCGGTGGTCTTGTCGCACGTGTCAGCGGACGCATGGACGGACTTGTTTGCCTGGCTGAGGTAGGATACAGCTGCCGTGATTTCCTTCGATTGCGACTCCACGCTGACCCATGTTTCCTTTATTATTTCCATGTTTAGTTATTTGCTCAGATAAGGAGGTAGTGTGAGTAATATGAAATAGTAAAATTGAAGTATTTATCTTTCATTAAAACTAGCGTACACGCGTACTATTTTGTTTTTGAGGTTGTAAATATAATTTTTCATTATGATTTCATTTTAATTAACTTTTCGAAACAAAAAATTAATCTTTTCATTATATTTTCATTTAATTAGTTAGTTTTAAATAATTAAGAATAAAGATTCAATTTAAAAAATTCTAATGTAGCGGAAGAAGCGGATCTTCGCGCCTATTCCGTACAGGCCAATCAAAATCAATCTTTAAATACTTCACAACATCCGGCTATCATTCTTTTAAGAGTGGAAAATTTTTGTCGCTTTACGATTCTCAATTTTTCGAGTTACAAGTGTTTCAAATTTCGGAAGTTTGACCTCCATTTCGTTCACGCTAACTCCGAAAATCCTCTTGTATTGATTTTTGCAAGAATTCCAGAGGCATTTGGTTCTAGCGTGTCTTGTTTGAATCTATTTTCAACAATCTCGTTATTGTTACTGTCAGTAAATCAGAAATTATATGCCTGATTTTATATTATTGAGAAGAGTACGAACTATTTTTATTTACTAACTTATTTGTTTTATTTATTTGCTAAAATTAAGATTAAAAATATTTTTTTTAGTAACAGACTAATGCATTAACCATTGTGACTAACTGAAAATGAAAAATTAACAACGTGGCCGTTACACCAGAGTACAAAAATTGCAAATAAGAGTGAAATATGGCGGGACCGTAATGTGGAAAAAGAATGAAGCGCGGCGGCCTGAAAGTGCCTTTGGCATAATGAGAGTTTGTAGAACTTTTAAGTTTATTGGCCAAGTTGCTCTACGCAGTAACTATTTTATGTCAAAATTCAGTGTTTCAAAGAAACAATTCATCGGTTAAATGCGGTAGTTGCTGCAGTTAAGTTTTAGTGGGTCCTGCTTTCAGGAGTTTGATACCTAAAATAGATAAACAGTCCTCTCATCAAAAGTTTGACGATAAAAATAATTGATTTTTTATTATCTCATTGTAATGGAAAACTTTTGAATATTCAACTATAAGATTTACAACTTTTTATTTTTCACGTAAAATAAGTACGTGAAAGAAATAAAATTCTCATCTTGTATTGGATGGATAGATTCAGTTCATCTACACAAAGAAAAAAATATTATATTAGTATATTGTGTACCTAGGGCGCGAAGTGGTCCTTTTTAGACCGAGTGTGGAGTTTGCAGTACGAGTCGTAGGTGAGCTAGCCGAGCCGAAGGCGGGTGCGTTTTGCACAAAGCTCTAGGTGCACACCATATTTTTTGTGACTCATGTATTGATTTTTGGAGTTTTTATGCCTAAAAAGCACCGCTAAATTGATTTTTGCTTTATACGACAACGAAATACTTGAAGTAATAAATAATAAAAATAACTTGTTAAAAATAATCAAAAATCTGCCACAAATTTGTGCGATTGAGAAGATGTTCATTTTCCAATAAAAATAGTATACTAGATTTATCTCTGAATAAAAAAGTCATAAAAAACATGCATTCACAAATTATAGTGGCTTAAGCTTAATTTTTGCGATTTTAGGGAACTTTAGAGTAGCGAACGCACAAGGATTCTTTTGCGCCCGCCGGAGGCACAAGGGTCCATGTGCGCCCGCCGGGCAAATATAGTATATTTTTATCAAATCGGTTAAAAAAGTCACTTTAGGACTTCTTTTTTGGGCGAAAATCGACGAAAATCGTGCATATGTTACAAAAAATAATTTACAATCCGGATAGGTATCTCTAAAAGAACGAAACACGTTCCTTCTTATTACCCACATTATGTTTGACAGCCTGCTAGAGGTTGGAATGATGAATCTGAATTCAGAATATCGAGATTGATGGAAGAGTTACTCAGCCCCCGTCTCATTGTCTACGAATCATCCATTCTAGTCTCTACTCAGTTATTTCACATCTATGTTTTAGTCTTTACTTCTAATCCCTTTTCCGTTTACAAAAGAACCAATATCTTTCAATAATTTTACATAATATGTTATCAACAGAAATACTTACATCTTACATATTAAAGCTAACATCCACATTTCAGCCTTTTATAAGTAATTTCAAAGAATTGAGTATTATTAGGGTTTCCTCCCTTCAACTTCCATTCATTAATATTTAATTTAGGATTCTCCGTCTATTTTAATTATCCGAGTTTAATTTAGTTAGACAGTTAAGTAATCAAAAAAATAATCGATTTAAGGAGTGGAAAAAATTGTGTAAATCTGAATATGTAAATATCATTGAAAGAACCATTGCAATTACAAATGGGACTTATTAGTCAAGTGCTACTTAACTTCGCATAAGACCTTCGTAACTTGTAGGAGATTAATTGATATAATTACCACCCTCTGATAACGCAAATCATGCTTAGCAATGCTAAAACGACGTGCGTTCTCATTTGCTGCAGATTAATCGACAAGCTACAGTACTAGCATATCCTGTTGACCAAATGAACAAAAGCGTGCGCTACATTGCTGTACTCGGGTAGAGCTTACAGCATTGCATATACGGTACATTTAAAGTTATATGGGTCAACTTTCAACGACTCCAAAAGCAACAACAACAATGGTTAGGGTTATTACTCTCCGTAACTTAAGTAAAAATAATATTATATGAAAATTGAAAGTAACCTATCATCTAGCTCTAACAATATGAAATGATTTTTGTTAGGAAATGAAAAAAAAAATGAAATATTTTTCGAAGACATTGAATTAAACTTATAAAAGCTTGTAAAGAAAATTTATTGAAATCAATAGTGAAGTCACTTGGAATCTTGTGTCAAAGCTAACTTGGATATTGCACAACAACGAAAAGCATGTATGTGTGTGCAGTATGTGATTAAAATTCAACTTTATGGGGTTTAATATATACTTTTGAAACTATTATTTGGAGCTGGAAGCAGATTCAATTAAATACAATTTATTGATATTCTGTTATAGTAAAATAATAATATTAATTAATGCTTAAAATAACAGAATCAAATTATGTGTATTATATCGGCTAATAACACAGATATTAATTATATTAAAAACTTAATTAATTTTATGTTTACAGCAGTTAGAAATTACTGTTTATTATTAAGGCAATATAAGAATTGAGTATTTCTCTTCTCACTAGAAGCTCTAATTTTGAGTAGCAGTTTTCTCTGTAATCGAAATTTCAGTATGAACGCGAGACTGCGGAACCTCGCCCAAGAAGCAATCGAGAAATCCATTTTCACGCTCATCCACGCTTCACGCTCATCCACGCACACAGTGACGCATGCCTGCTCGCGCTTTGTTCCACTCGAGCTTCGTCCCAGGCATGGGCGCGCCCCCGTAATATCTCATGTATAATACCCACCTTGCTCTCAACGCGGACGCCGGCCTCACTAGCCTCGTCGCACACCGTCGCCGAGTCATAGTCCCCACCGGCCTGAGCGTCCTTCAACTCCTTAGACTTATCCTCCATCGCATCTTTGTCGTCTGTTATCGGAGTCGGCTCGACGCTCGCCTTACTAGCTTCCACTTCGCGGTAGCTGCAATTTCATCGGATGGCGTTACACAGGCATTTTCGAGGCGGCTGCGATTTTCACAAATGATTCGCCGGCCAAAAGGGAGATTGAAGGTTTACGGGCACGCGAACATTGGGGAGATTCGCCGAGTGCGGCCCAGTGGTTATTGTTGTTCTGAGTGTGTACGGCTAGATGCAGAGGCTGGCCGCACGGTTATTGGCCTGGATTGCTCTCGACGCTTTGTGCGTTGGAAGTGGTGTAACAATAGAGCTCGGACTAATGCTAGTCTGACCAGATAGGAATTTTTCACTTGGTTTACGGGAATTCCGTACTCTACGATTGCATTGGATGTTTTACAGCCATTTGCAAAACCTTCCTTTGAAAGAGTGAGCCCTTGCCATTCTTTTTTATCATTAACTTTTATTTATTTTTATTTATTTATAGAAAATATTTACATTACAAATTATATATTTACATTTAGTAAATTTACATAAGTAAGTAAATCCTACCAAGGCAAGTAATATTGTCTGTGTGTAGATCTGGTACATAATACACTTACTAACTAAATAATTTAATAAACTACAAAATTCTTACAAACTAGTTAGTGGTAGGTGCTTAGTATTTGGTAAACGTCGCGTAAAATTATATTATAATGCATAACAGATAAATAATTTTTATATAACTTAGTTAAGATTCAATTATTATGTTAACTTTGTATTGCCGCTTTTGCGATAAACAGTTTCAATTTTTTCTTTATTAATTGCCTACTAAAAGTCATAACTTTGAGATCCTTAGGGAGCCCAT
>UXGD01007652.1:0-10610 GCA_900474315.1 Torymus auratus | reverse complement strand
TTCGACTGTTCGAAAATTTTTTCATATACTGTATGACCTACAGAACAAGAAAAAACTTATAACAGAAGTGTGCCTCATAATTTTTTTTATTTTTTTTTTTTGGAACCGTTTTTTGGTACATTCTCCAGAAAATTGCTCATATATATAATCGCGACAGATCGTATTTATATGTTAGATAAATAATCGTATGGACGTTTTGTAACATTTTCCGTCGATGACTGCTATATAATACGTATGCTGAGCTATTGAAAATAACTATAAGATTTTAGTCATTTTGGAGACAAGTTAAAATAATGCCAATTTAGTTTTACTAAATTATATATTTAATTTATTGTTTCGGAACAGATATACATACACACATGCAGTAACATTCACACCGCAGCCTATCAAATTACCACTCTAATTACGACTTATTCTCCCTAGCACCTCAGTGATAGCGTAGATTTTCGTGGTATATAGTATACGGGCGGGAGCTGAAAAAGCGCGTCGCGAATCGCGAAGACAAAGCGGAGGAGGAAAAATCAAGAACCACGCGCGCACACCGGAAGTACGCGCGCACGCGGTAATAAACGAAGGAAGAGGATGTTCACACGATTTGCGCGCATGCGTAACGCTATATAGCTACTTACTCTCTATAGCGCGCTCGGAAAAGTCTGCCGGTGCGTGGTGGGTTTTTTTTCGCGGTTCTTTTTTTTATTTTAGGTAGTATACTTAAGAAAGGCGGTGGTATTGATTTTTTTAGTTTATTTTATGTTTATTGTTTATAATAATAATTGATTAGATGGTGCGTTTAATTTAGAATATTCAGATAATTTAGATAGACACTCATGTACGGCATACATATACGTTGATCGTTCTTTTTCAATCTTTTATACTAATCCATGTTATCTCTATGTTACTCATTGCTACAAATATTACAAAGAGAGTATTTGTATAAAAAGAAATTGAAAAAAAAAACAAAATAAAAAATGAAAATTTTAGTCAATTGGCTATATTTTCACATATATTATTTTGAATTGTTTGAAGAACGTTCGTGAGGTTATAATTTTGGATTTAAGACATTTATAATCCGGCAATCGAGATTTTTGTGTTCGCTACGGAAACGTAAATATCTCGATAAACTGATCATACATCTCTTACGTCTCATACTCTCATACATCTCATACTCATTACATCTCATACTCAGTTACGCCCGGAAGAAGGAAGTACAAATACTTCCGAAACGTCGGCACAATAAACAATTTCTACATAAATGTGGTGCATCTCGAGTCCGTCAACAACCCTTCCAAAAATACTTCTCCACACGGAGATTGCCTAGTAAATTTTACAAAGTACCATAGTAATTCTCTCACAGACTGCTCACATTAGCATTTTTACTATGTACTATAGTAATTTTTTCTAGGGAACCTACGAATTTTTCTAAGGAATATATGATATTTTTTAAAAGACCTACGAATTTTTCTAAAAAATCTTGTAAAAATTTCACTATGGGCAGTCTGTGAGAGAATTACTATGGTACCTTGTAAAATTTACTATGCAATTTTTCTCCCTGCACTATTATAACCATACTTCAACAACGCGAAAGCGATCCCTCCTGTAATAAACAAAGTCAGGCCACCTTTTAACCACTTCCCTTTCCTCTCTCGCCTTCATCACCGCGCGCCGGTATCATTTATTATATTATTCGTTAATTACCCGCGAATTCTATGGGAAGCGCGCGGGTCGAAAGAAACGCGCGTGGATTTCTCAAGTCGCGGCGCAAGAATGAAATTCCCTTCCGTCGTTCGCGAGAAAATGGCAGGATACGTTTCGTTAACGAGCGCAGCGTAACCGTTCCTTCGGGAAAGCAATTAAAGCTTCCTCTCCCCGCGCGCGCGCGTATACGCGTGCGTTCATTGAATATTTCCAGCCTCTATATATATACCGGTATGTGTATGTGTGTGTGTTTGTTATAAAGTAGCAGAGGATGGAGCAGCGAAATGGTGGTGAAGGTTTCAGCGTTAAAGTATATATATACGTATGCGAGGTTGACGGAAGTGCCGGTGGTTGAGAATTTATTGGTGGACGTGGAAATGTTTTATACGTGCCGATCGGAGAATATTTTATTGGATAAAAATGTTGAGTTGATTTTGAAATCGTAGATTTTTGCCTATGAGAATCTGGAAATATATCCTCGAATTTTCAATATATGACTTTAATACAGGTATTAAAAGTTAAACATAAATTCAATAATACATCGATGAAATTATCAATATACGTGGCCAGAAAAATAATTGACAACTTACGACGTGTATTGTAGTCCATATGAATAATTAAGATTTCACCAATTTGTATTTTACCATCGTATATATCGCGTATACTCCAAAAATCGCGTGCATATACCACATCTAACCGCGGTGACAAAAATCGCGCGGCAGAATCGAGTTTCGCCTCCGTTTCGTAAGTTATACGCGAGGGGGGAATCGCTTGCATCATCATCGTCGTCATGCCGAGCTGTTTCCGGCATTATTTATGACGCTTCCTCCTTTACAAAACTGCCAATCTTTCGAATTCCGCAGAGGCAGTCAAGCGCCGCCGCCTCCGCCGACGGATGACGGTAATCCGGTCTCTAATTGAATGGGCTGTCGTTATATCGATGGTGAGAGGGTGAACGCTGCGTCTATATATATCATCCATCAAAATAAATTTAGTATAATAGTTTACTGCCAATATTCCTTCAATGACTTGACATTTAGCTTTAATTTAAAACACGGATTGTTTCTGTAACCTTTTTTTACTTCTAGTGAGAAAAGATAACATCAAATTAAATTCTAATAATTCCTTAAAAATTATCTAATTTTAATACAAACTTCATGAAAGTTCGATCCCAAGCTCAGAAGCTACAAATACCCCTTATTCCCACCAATAAATCTCCTCGAACCAAGAGAAAAAAAATAAGTAAAAATCCTGCATGAATCAAACCGCACATATATAGCCGGGAACAATTAACCGGTACCCTGGTTGCTTCGTCCCTCCTCTACCCTCACGCACACTATACACCTCTCTCACATATATGAGGAAATCTCAAAAAAGTAGCACTTATCTCCAGTTCAAAATGTTAAATTTTTTTTTTTGATGGAACACCAGCGTTTTCGTATGTGTTATGACTTATCAAATGAGAACAACCTTGTCGTGAAGGTGTGCCTTCAAAAAAAATTTTTTACATTTTGAGCTGGAGATAAGTGCTACTTTTTTGAGATTTCCTCATATGCTGCACATAAATCAACCATCAACGGTAAAATCTCTTTTCAATCCCCAACAACCACATCTCGCGAGTTCCTCTTCCCCTATTCATATCATTTTTTCCATCTCCTCGAACTCTTTATCCAACTTCCGCGCCACGGATCCACATTCTACACACACACTTCGCCTCGCAACCCCATCGCTTGCGGAATTCGCGATACATCGATTTCTTCCCTCCTCTCTCCCCACAACACAGCGCGCGCGTCACTATGTGTTCTAATTACCGATTCGAGATCGGAGCCACAGCTTCTGCTGCTGCAGCTTAGATCGGCTAATTCGATTGGCGCGGTAGCGGCGAGAGAAGATATTTCGTTCCGCGGATGCACGCGCTGCGGGGGCTCGGCTGCGCTCGCGTATACTGTAATCGATTCCTGAATGAAAGATCGATTCGGCGCACTTCCTCTCCGCGTGAGAGAGAGTATAGGTATATATAGTTTTTTTGCGCTCGGTGGTTGCGGAGATAGAGAGAGAGCGAGTTATATATCGGTGAGCGTGGATCTAGCGCGTCGGCAATGAGCGGAAGATCAGCGATGGGCAATCAATAATTGGAGGATAAATGTTGTATTTGCAGCGTATAGAGGTGTGGGTAATAATTGACGTTGATTTAGCGCTGATTTGAATTTATGCTGCGATAGGTGGACGCTGATATTCCTTTTTCATTCTATTTGAGACGTTCTATATTGAAAATATGTAAAATAATAAAGAAACGAACTTATTGCTAATGTTTTTAAAGTAATAATTTAAAAAGATGTATAATATATTGAAATAAATATATTTTATTGAAAGTACTTTTAGAACAAAAATAACGAAAAAATTAATATTTCGCTCAAATAAATAAGCAATCGCGTTGTAATCGTATATATAATCCTATGCCTATAAATAATTCAGAACTCTCAAGGTAGTTCAACTTTGGATAGCAATATACTAAACCAAATATTCCCTATATAAAAACGTCATTTTGACTTTATCTGAGAAACATTTGTTTACTTTTACAGATGTGGATGAATGTGTAACGGAAAAGCCATGTGATCAGATTTGTAGAAACGTACCTGGCACCTACGAATGTTACTGCAGAACCGGATATGAGCTGCAACCCGATCGAAACTCATGCAGGAAGAATGGTAATATATCTATCTGTCTACATTTTAATTCCGATTCAAATAAGTCATTAATTAAATATCAATTCGTTCTACGATATTCACTAAATATTTTTTTCTTCTAATTATAAACACTCGCGGTATTTTAAACCCGTAAATTTCATCAAAGTGAATCACACAAGTATATATCACAGCCACCTATACCACACTGCACTTTTTTCTCACGTACGTAACTTCAATATTATAAAACTCAACACGTTCCTATATTTTTCACACTGCAGATAGCGACGGCACGGCACTCGAGGCGCGAGATTTGGAGTTTGACTACGAGGAGACGACGACGACGACCACGAGGCGGCCGATACTACGCGGTGAGCATTACATTCTCCGTCTCTCTCATTCTCGTGCGCGCTAAACCGCCGATGGGAATTCCAGGGGAATTCTATCTTTAAGTCTCTCGGGGGAGGCAAAATATGAGTCCGATGTCACCGCTTTGCCTCCTCTTCTTCTCTTCCTCTCTCATTCGCGCTCGGCTATTCGCGCGCGGCCGATGTTTACGTTTTTCTCTTTCGCGGCTCTTCTTTATAGAGCGTGCCAAAAGTTACGCGTGAATGCAAACAGTGACGCTGATGACGACATTTTTTTTTCTTTTCATATATAGATACGGAGAACGAGGTTGGCGACAGCGACGAGGAAGAGGAGACCAGTTACCAGGAGCTACTCCGACGACTTATCAAGCTGGAAAAGGTGAGAAGACGCGGCGATTGTACGAATGTTTCTGTTTCAACTATGTTGTTGGCCTGTTTTTGTTATCACGCGGAGAGATAGTGAGAGTGTTTACGAACAGAAATTAATTTAAATTTGTGGTTGATAAAAGATTTTAAAGAAGAAAAGAATTAACTTTTTTTTGTATACTTGTTTTTTAACAAATGCATATTAGGTACTATACTTATTACATGTTTAAAAAAAATGTCGTTACGTTCAAGTGAAAAAATCAACAATTAATTTAAAACACTACGAAAAAATTTTAATAATGCAATTTTTTATAATATAATTATATTTGCAGCAATTTGCAAAGGGAAAGAAGAGAGAAACTGAAACAAACGAGATTACCACGAGGATTGCAGCAGCTATTGATAGCATAAATGACATTAGAAGGAGTGTACAAAATATGGTAAGAAAATAAATAAAAATAAAAATTTTCTATATACTCAAAATATAAATCTTATTAATAAATTTAATTTTTACAGCAAGTGATGCAGCAAGAAATCTATGAATTACGAAACAAACTCAAGTTGTACGAATTCGAAGCAAGAAAGATACAGCATTTATCTAACAGAGTTATTGAACTTGAAAATCGATTGAGGTTACGATGCAGATCTGGTGTATATTCTTCTTATTAGACAAATTCATAATGAAGTGATCTTGATAGCATTAAGCAATACGGAACCGCCATAAACGTCGTTAAATATAATTATAAGGTTTTTTGTAATCAAAGAAAATAATTTAGAAACAAAATGTATTTTTGGACCAAGGTCATTGTTACTGCCAAGATGCATTTATTTTCTTGTATTTTACTACAAAAAGTAGTATTTTTATACCTTAAATACTAGATTTAATTGTATAATTACTTTGTAATAAAATGATCAAATGAAATTGATAGTTTATCACTTTACAAAACATAATATTATGTTATTAACAGTCTATACTTTAATAATCTTTAATTTGTTATCACCAAATTGATTTACGTCTTTGATGATTTCTTCTTTTTGTCTTTGCGTGTTAATCTATTGTCTTTCTTTGTGGTTGCTTTCTGTTGCTTTGCTCTGCCTTTTTTGTGTTTCATGACTTTTCTGCGATTCATCCAAACTGGATAATTTCCATATTGATCTTTCATGGTTGTCTTGTTATAAACTCTAGCAGTTCCATCATCCATTTTTTCTTCACCAGCATCTTTTTCTTCTTCATTTTCTTTGTCCTTATTGATTGCCTTAGCATCAACAACTAAAAAGAATATTTTTTAAAATTTAATTTTTTGTAGAATAAGAATAGTTAAATTATGTTATAATATTTTACAGTACAAAATATTTTTTTAGCAAAATTCTGAATACGACTACCTACTACTTGTTATAGTTGTAGATGAAAAATTAATAGATTAAACATAATTATTATAAAAATGTTTACACCAATGTTATTCCATTATTTAGTTTACAAATTGTCTCTGCTATTCGTCCATCAGATTTCTGTATTGAAGGTATATTAGTAGGTATAGTTTCTTTAGACAAGGTCAAAACAAAACAAATATTACTCTGAAATAATGTACTTTAATCTGACAGATGTTTAGCAAGAGCGTTTACAAATATCCTGCGACATTCTGTAATTAATATTTAAAAATATAATTTCAAGTAAAAATTTAGAATGAAATGGAATGCAAATATGACTTTCAACTAATAACTGAATAAAAAGTATAATTTCAAGTCATGGCTTTCACCAGTATTTTTTAATAAAAATGATTCAAAATATAGATTAAATAATGCTTTTCATTAAACTGTTTTGATTAAATTTACCAGTAGCAATTTCTTGGATGTCATTCATTTCAACATCTTTTCCATTTTCATCAATTCCAAGTGTTTTCTTTAGTCTGGCCAATTCCTTTTCACCATAACGGACCCTTTTGACAGCTCTGCACTTCCTCCTCCATTTACTTCTGAGAGACTTGGCCATTTTCAATTATTTCTGTAAGAAACACAATTTATCAAGTTAGTAAAACAAAATAAACATGAACTAAATACAGTCTAAAATGTGCTGTAAATAAACATGCTTCAATTCAAAACATAACCTCTAAAGCACAATTTTCAGTATGTATGTTCTAATTTCACGAAATTACAATGTTCTTAAATGATCAAAAGCTGTTTGAATAAAACCTACCTAATTTTATGAATCGCCGGGTCACTGATCACTTTTACTTATTACAAATAACACAAGAAACTAAATACAAATCAACACGTGCGCCGTTCCAAACGACTGGCGCATGAAAAAGAATCTACGCAACGGCGTTTTGAAAGTTCATCAAATAGACACGGCACTGGCCAGTGGCGCTAAACATCACTGCAGCTTAAAGTTTTCGTTCTTATCGACCGAAGACTATATCTATAGATCAGCTCAAATGGTAAATGAGTAAAATGTAGTAGGTAATAAGTAAAATATTTAAATCAGTTGATGGTAATAAATTTAAATAATTAGTTTTCAAATTCAAATATATTAGAAAAGTAAAAAGAAAAACAACAATTAATCTACGAAATGGGTATATATACCGTATATGCAATAATATTTTCCCGGATGAAAACAATTGTTCCTTATAGATTTTGACCCGTAGAATTCGAATATCGAGTTAAAAATTCGAAAAACTTGATAGAACATTGTTTAAAAATCATTTATTTAAATAAATGAGAAAAGTTATTGTGTTTTATAATAATAATTTTTTTATAAAAATTTGGGTAATTTTAAGACAAAATGCGTCTTAACATTTTTTTTAATCGATATTTTAAAAGTTATGAATTTTAGAAATTTTATTTTTGCGATTTACAACTTTGGTTAACAATAACTTTGGCAAAACGGAACTTTTCTCGAAACTAAAAGTTCCCACTTATTATTTGGTATAAAAACTACGATTTGCATTAGCATTATTTTAAGTTTTACATTGTTAACTATTTCATTCGTTATTTAACAAATGCTGCGCTTTCTCGATATTCCCAAGCATTTCTAGTATACGGTAATGATTATATTTGAAAGTTAAACCAATATTTGAACATTGATGTGATTGTAAACAAAATGTTAATGTTTAATAGATAAACAACGTATAATTATCAACATTTGACTTTTTATTTGATACATAATATATTACATTTTTCGTTTATTCAAAAATAAAAAATTAAAATACCTAATATCTAATACCTAATAAAAATGAAAGCGATTTCATGCAATTGCTGCTCGAACACGACATGAGTTTTTATAATATAGGCTTTACTTCATACTTTAATTCATGGCAGTTTGGCACAAAATCCTATATGTTCATCGGTAAAAACCTTTTAATTAATTACCCCCTATGGATGATTTTGTGCTAAACTGCCATGATATATAAAGCATGCATTAAAAATTCATGTTGTTTCGTTCCAACAGCGATTGTATCCTTCTCCTTCGGTTTTTATCCAAAAAAATAACACGTGTAATAATAAATGCGAATTTTGATCGTAAAGTTAGTGTCTACCAAGCATTATATAAATTATTTGTTCTATAATGGAATTCACTGAATAAACTATTCCAAACTGTGCCTACATCCAAGTAAAAGTTTCCTTTAATCAAGATAATAGTGATTTATACTAAATTAAAGTAATCAACACCTGAAGGGGATGAGCTTGGTAAAGTTTTCTAACATTCAAGGTTAACAAACATTTCGGATTTTTTAAATTTATCAGCAACAAAGTTTTATGTTTTTCGGCATGAGTATAAAACTATTATTATATAAGATAACGATGAGAAATTATTTGTAGTAGTTGATTATACTATAGCTAAAAACGTTTTCTTATATGATTTAGAGCGACATTGTTTCACTTTCAAACGCTATATAGATAAGCAATATCAATAGAAGAATTGTAGTGATGATTTATAAGTTTATATAGTTTTTTACTACTACAAGAATTTGTTAATATCCCTGGGTGGAAAATTAACAATATTTTATGGTTGATATGTTAATTAAGTGAAAGCATTTTTGATGAAAATCAATATGTATAACAATAATATGTACCTAAAAGTAGTTAAAATGCCAATGTTATCAAATCTAAATGCCAAAATTTACTTATAATTATATTTTCATAGTTAATTTATAGTATCTTTAAAGGGCCAAGGTCAAATTTGGAAATATACAAAGCAAATTTGTTATAATTTACGATGTTTCGTTAGCTTGGATCCGCAACGTCTTCAGACTATAAAATCTGGAAGCGCAGCACCTTCGTTATAGTTTGACGATGGTCTGAACTTTGAATTGGTTCATATAATTATCAAGCATTAAAAGCAGAATAATTGTTCGTAGCCATAAATTTAGTATTTAGTTAAAAAATAGGTGATTTATATGATTAACATTTCTACCAGGGATGCTTTATATTTAAATCATTGAAGATATTAGAAACGTATTAAATAAAGATCATTAAATTGTACAATGACCAAATGATTACTCATATATTTGAATTTCACTTACTTTTCCCATTTCAAATTTTTAGTGGCATAATTATTCAGAACATTCCAGTCATTCCAGAAAAATCTACCACCTGTTATAACAAAATAATTCACAAAAACTACATTCCAAACTAAACTCAAACCTTAACACCTCCCCACAAACGAACATCCAAATCATACAACATTTTTCACACCGACAGTGGCCGCGCGAAAAGCGCATCAACTGGCGCGCTTACAGTTCTCATAATAAAATCGCACGTCGCTTGTCCGATGATCATTCCGTTACTTATGTCGCGTCGCGTCGTATGCTCCCTCGCATAAACGCATACGTATATATGCGCGCGCGCGTGATGCTCGACATCAGGCCCAAGGCTGCGTGTAGGTGTAATAACCCCAAAGCGGAACGTGTGCAGCACTGCGCACACTTATTTGCATTTTTTCGCGCGCCACGGCGGAGTTTCCTCCGCGGGGATATTATTATCTGATGTCGCGCGAGAGAGGCGTTAAAATATATAATGTCGACAAAGGGCGAGCGTTTTGTGCCTCGTTTTAAGTGATTTATTTGGTTGATATAGGGAGATTTTCATTTTGTATAGATTTTTCGTGAAAGTTGAGAAATCGTTTTTTTATGTAAAATGTGATGTGGTTTACGTGCTGGATATTAGAAAGAAATTAATGACCGCATCTTTGCATACCCGCAATTAAACTTTCTTATCTAATTTATTGTTATCGTTAAAAATGCATATTATTCTCTCATGCACAATATATTAAAAATATATGACAGTAATTAATTAAACGCACGCGATGTGTGTACAAAAGAAGGTTAATCATATTATAATGTGTGAAAAAAGTGTGAAACCGCAATGCCATAACGATATCAATACATATGCTCTTCTCAAGAAAAAAACCGCTGCCAATTCAATGGCACTGAGCTTCCTCAAACTTTATTTAATTATTCCTTTAATTCATTTTTACTTCCAATATTTAATACTTTATTTT
>UXGD01007651.1:0-10612 GCA_900474315.1 Torymus auratus | reverse complement strand
TGAGAATATTTTATTGAAGCAATTGAAAATATCACGTGACCTGGTCATTCATTGGCCTTAAATGGTCATTCATTGGTACAGTCACCCTATTTGATTATAGTTATAAAATCAAACGTGCTCTACTTCAAAGTACACTTCGCAGAATTTCAGCCCAATATCTTTTTTTGTTTGCGATTTATGATTCACACAAAATTTAGTTACTTTAATATCACAATTTTTCGTGAAAAGAGCATAATCGCTTCAAGTGTACTTCAAACATTAAACACGTAATTCTAAAGCGAATTATACGTTTTTAAAGAGTATACCCACCTTTCTTATTTGCTTTGAAAACGAATATAGCTATGAAAACTTTTTCGTAACGCCGCCGTACTTACGGACACGTATGACGAAATAGTATTTTCGATTCAGTAGGCGTCGAAGCATCGAAAAATAATGTTCGCGTCATGGACGTAATACTTTATATACCCTAGGTACGAAAAATACTGCTTAATAACTCAGGTATTGACCTTTTGCCAATTAATTTTTTTTTTTTTTTGCATATTCGTTCTAAAAAAATCATAAAACTCATGGATATAAAGTACATCACGCATATGGGATGAATATGGACATAACTTTTAAAAATGTTCATTACAATTGGCTAAAAAAGCTTTCTTTGAATTTTTAAAACTCGTTTTTTGTTAAAAAATTATTTAATGTTATTCGATTGGTTCCAAAATTAAACTTGCATAACCTTAGGGTAGGCTTCACAGATTTAAAAAAAATTATTTTCTGATTGGAGAACCTCGAAAACATAGGAAAACATCAAAAGTTATGCTTTGAAAGTTTTCAAAGTTACAAAGCTTTTTCTCCTATAGAAAGTAATAAAATTTGTTAGTATAATTACTTGTCAAAAACAATGAAGGCCAAAACCATTAAATAATTACAGACCGATTCGGCTTAAAGTAAAAATACTGCGAACAGGTAGAAACTGAATTGGTATTTGCAAACGCTATATCAATTTAATCATGGTTTGCAAATGGAAGCGTGAATAAGCGACATTATATCAATTTATAAAGGCTAAACCTTTACTTCGAATAAATAAAATGAGCTTTCGCAGGCTATTAAGCTTAATGAACTTGTACTCAGTAAATAATGGCCAATATAACGAGTATTTTATCCCATTGTAATTTTTGTGGAAAAAATTTAGAAACATTAAATCTAAAATTTTAAAGTAATTTTATTATAATAATAGTAACTTTAAGAATATCTTAAGTTCATAAATCTGCAAATAGTGGATATTTTTTCTAAACTCATTAACTGAATTGTTGGAAATTATTGTATTTAAGTAAAAAAGTGTTTAAGCAAAACAAAATATCAAGTTTTCGTTTTCTAACCCGGTCAAGTGATGTTTTTCAGTTGCACATTCTATACATTTATATCTGACCATAACGAGGAAAAATACCAGCACTGTTTTAATACTAAAGGGAAGGCTTTATTTCAATCGCAAATTATTTAATAACGAACAATTCAACGTGGATTGTTCAAATATAAATATGAACTTTTTAGTTTGTCTACAACTGTTAGTTCTAGACTATTAACAGATAGTATGGGACTATTATTTGCAAGTCGAGTCACCAAAATAAACAGAGCATCAATTTACCAATAGCTTTTGATTACGGAATTGGCTTTATGTCAATTACAAAAAAAAAAAATAAATCAAAACACATACCTATGATGCGACTATTGCATTAAATTTTGAAGCATTGCGCAAGACTTGTTTGCTAAAATCATAACCTGACATTCTTTTATATTCATTATTCTTAAATGCGAATAACCCTCCCTCTTCCTCATTACATACTGAAACCACAATACAAAATCCTCTAATCAAGGACGAAAAACAAGCTGCAATCACCCCAGACGGTTGACATCACAGAGCCAGCCCGACCGCGTCACAAATAACCATCCCAGCCACGGCGACCACTGTAGGTGTCCGCGAACAAAGCCAGACCCAGCCAGCCAGTCGCCCTCATTTGCGAGGAAAAGCCAGCAGCGGTGGCGGCAGAACGCTGCGCACACAAACACATCGATCCTCCCCCCCGCGCGGATTCGCGTTCGGGCCGCATCTCTATCCTTCACCTTGGGCCGATAACCTCCCGAACAAAACTGGAGCGACACGAGCTGGCGCGCGCGTGCTTGCAAAAAGCTCGCGTTGCGCGGACAATATCAACACACATGACAATAAGTACCAGAGAGCGATGATTTGGCGGTACCTACCTATACTGATATAACCCCCTTCGGCGGCGAAAAAAAAGCAACGGCAGCGTAGTATAATCCTCGGCGAAGAAGACACGTTCCAGTGTGCTGCTCACTCACTCGCTCCTCTCTTCTCCGCCGGTGAATCAATACTCCCGCTGTGTGCGTGCGTGTGTAGAGTAGGTAGTCAGCTTTGCTCGCTCCCTTAGCCTCGATATATATATCGCGTGTGCATGCAAAGAGAGCGCCGCGCCGCGATCACACGGGGAGGGAAAGGAAAAAAGAGGAAAGTGGAGTAGGTGGGTGGCAGTCAGTCGATTCTCGCGCGGCTCTCGAGAACAAGAATAATAATAATAACAGGGGCGCGCCAGCCAGCCAGCCACCCTCGACGACGACGCGCGCGCGTATGCAGCCCCGCTGGCCGACGATCCTCGACTGAGCCGCCGCCGCCGCCGCCGCTCGCTCGCTTCACCCTCCTACTCCTCCTCCTACCCTCCGCGCTCTTTCCTTTGCCGCTCCGCGGCACTCCACGACGCGCGCGGCTTTGTGGATGCGCTCGCACACATACTTATACATGCACACGCTCTCGCGCTTTAACCTACCACCCCTCCGCCCCCGCACTGAGGTTTCGTCCCTCCCGCGCGCACGCGTGCTTTTGCAGCTTGTGGGTGTGTGTGTACGCTTTCGGTGCTGCTATAGTGTGGCAGGGGGAGAGAAGAGGGGAGAGTCCAAAAAAGTTATGAGCTTTTGTTTACGTATAGGGGGTGGGATTGTTGTTAGTGGTTTTTATCTCATATTGTGTGTATATATATGTGACAGCTGGGCTTTCAGAGGAAGACGAGTTGCAGTGCATTTTTTACTGTAATGGCCCTGAAAAATTCGGGCCAACGGAACGTCGAACCTGAAAGTAGTTTTATATAGTTGGATTTTATTGGATTATATTTTTGCGAATGACTTTTCGGTATTTGAAGTATAAAATATATAATTATTTATAATAGATAGAACAGACTGTTAAGTATATAGAATAATATGTAAATATATACGATATAACAATTATAATGGAATTATCATCTTTGTAAATTTTACATTTTAGGATACATTTACATCAAGATATTCTGGAAAGCGGTAATATTCCGCCCAGTGTAGTATTACGTGATATGCAGCATGTATATTACTTATATGAATTTCATTTTATAAATTTTAAGAGTGGGAAAAATTTCGTATCGAAACTCGTAATAACTTATTGATAGAACACATTATTATTGATATTACATATTGATTACTGGCAAACATTAGATTACATTGTATTTTGTAAACATAAGTAATTTACTTAATAATAAATACTTATGAGACTGTGAATAACGGAATAATCAGTTTACGGAATGTTGTGTACAGTAAAATATAGTATTTATAGAACATAAATAGCTTGTAAATATAAATACAAGTGAATAAAATAGTGATTTATTACTTTTATTATTAAATTCAATATACAATTTAATTAGTAGTTTTTTTTACTCCTAGTTTTATATATGATGGTACAAATTTAATTAATCTCAGTGAATAAAATAGTCAGATTTTTAAACCATTGACATATTTATTCATGGAAAAAAATTTAAGTAGGTATTGCAAATTTTTAATTGGATCTTTACTGGTAGTGATTATTCCCATCTTTTGATGTATTATTATATAATACGTATAGTTACATGTAATATTATTAAAATTAGAATTGTCTTAATAACTCTAAAGATATATGGTAAATAAACGCCTGTCTGACTATATTTGACATACATCTACTTTCAAGCACTGCTTATGAATCCGGGGGTACATATTCTATAGATAAAACGATAAAATACATTTATAAATTTTTTCTTATCCATGTTAAAGTTATACAGTATATACCTATGTAAAACAGATATATTGAAGTTTGAGTAAGTATACAAATTTAATAGTTTAAAGTACTTATTTTATATTTTTAAAGAAGTTTTATTTTTTTGAATATTCAAACTTTTGCATACACAGCGATGCATATTTATTGATTTGCCAATTAAAATGCCTTGTATATATTATATAACTTTCAAGTATCCATGTTTTATAACTCTAAAGTTGTTTCTTCCATAATTAATGAGCTCATTAAAATATATTTCATTATATATGTTGAGAATTTAGCATTCTGCACATTAAAGATTCAGTATGTACTGTATGTGTCATATACTATATGAGTTAATCAGCCTCCGCATTTTGTCAATATTTTTACCGACGCATTTTGTTATGGGGCCGGAAAATCACCTATTAGATAGCAGAAGTTGTATTGTATAATATGGGTTTGCAGCGTTTACCCATTCAAGTATCTAACCACGCCTATCGCTTATTATTAACTTCGATGGTCGGCCGATCGGGATGCAGTTCCACTATTTCGCCACAGTGCTACTTTTTATCATAAAAAGTTAATAATAACTCTAAAGGGTTGAAAAAATATATTGCATTTTCTTTTAAACTTTCAAAACTATTTATTATTACCGAAGAATATAGAATATAAATCAGGCTCACAATAAAAAATGTAATAATAGTTAATAGTTTTAATACAAAGCACTTTTGAATCATAAATTCGAAATAAGAATTCTCTTAAACTCATCTCTTAGAGGTATTGGCTTTTATTAACGGTTTTATGTTTCTTTAAGTTCTTCTTTTTGCAGAACGAAAGAGATGCTTTAGCAAAGTATTTAAACCCAGAATAGCTCGTTTATATTTCTATAATGAAAGAAGTAAAATGGCTTTTCTTATTACAACCTCGTGCTTCACGTTAACTATGTTATACTTTCATTAAGTATTAATTTTAGTTGAATCGCATTGGACTGGCAAACGTGGCCATCGCACGAAACGCTCAAATACAGAAATATACTGAGATTCCGAAAACCGTCGGAAACAATGATTCATTTACTACATTACTTTAAATTAGAAAAATAAAGTCCGTCCCTATTTGCACATGATTTTATTATCAAGTTTCCCGAAAAGCTTTCAGAGAAGGAGAATAGTAAAATTTAGTTATCATCGATTTTCTCAAAATACAAAGAAATCAATACCTACATATTACACAATTATTTATTATTAGCAGTCTGGAGCGTTACATTAAAATACTTTCTTTCCATAAATAAGCTTTTTACACCTACCCCAATTTCAAGTCCAAACAATCGCTAAAAAACATCAACAATTTACGTATGGATTAGAAAAGTGGAAGTCAACAATAATTTACAAAATTTTACCTACGAAACAACGAGATCGAAAAGTGTAATAAATGTTTACAAGTGGCGGGCAGAGAGAACGAAAGCTCGAAAGTTAGTTCGATTACACGGCCGTGAGGGGGTTGAGTCATCTTTCGAGTAGTCATAGAAACACGTTGGCCGCATCGCCGCCCGGTTTGATTTCATACTTGGCGCGATCGTCGTCGATTGCGCGCTCTCGTGTGCCACACAGCTCTAGTCACGTACCGTGAACACCTTTTCTCTGTTATTTTTTTTTCTTCCTCTTCCCTTCAATATTCATATATCCTACTTTCCCTGCGCCGGCGTCGGATTCGCGTGCAGCTGCACGTCTTTATCGACTACCTACCCATCAGTCGCTGAAAAGCCGGGCGCGCGCGCTTCGCTGGAAAGACGAGATGGAGAGAAAAGTGCAGAGAGTCGGTATCGGCGTGGGTGCCTTTCACAATCCACCCAAAGCTGTTTACAGCGATGAGACGAAAAATTTGATAAAAGGTAAAGTGTATAGTCAGGGGTGGAGTATAACCTAATTGTTTGATTTTGTTTCTGATTTCAATTAAAATACAACGACTGGGTTGGTTCAACGCTAAGTTCACGTACTATTCAAACAAGTGTTTGAATTGTCTACTTGTATACCTATATATGTGAAGACGAATGGAATGAAATTTATAAATTATTATTAGCATTATTAATTTCATTTCGTTTGAAAGGGTATAGGTATGAGTTGTAAATTACATTCTCGCTTTTTTGTAATATCAAATGTACTTGTTTAGTGTTAATGGAAGAATCAAGAGTATCGATGATGCAACGAAAATCTATCCAAGAGGCAATAAACAGGGGTGACAGTCTGCCACCTCCAACGCCAATGGCATCAAAAGAGAAGGCACTTTCCAGTGAAGTTCAAGTAAGATAAAGGAATTTAAAGACATCTTCAAAGGACAATTATTATATAACTCTTATGAGAAATGAAGCATATGATTAGGTAATCATAAAATTCCTTGAATAGGTTGAATTTCCTTCAGTGTGGAAGAAACGATCAAAGGACATGATAGTGAGTAGCGGCGCTTATGAAAGGGAGCAATATAGGCGCACGGCACCTTTACGTAAGAAAAATCGATTTTCGTCAAACTTCGTCACTCGGTTTTATTACATTGGATTTCTTAATATCGGATATTATTAATTTTCACTAACTGCAGCAATAATACTTCGCAATTTCTTATAAATTGTCAATCAAATGTCGAAGTATTCAAATTTAATTTCATATAATAATTAACTAATAAAGATAATGAAAAAAATTATATGAAATTATACTATCGATATAAAAGTAAGTTAAATTGAAAAAATAAGAGTGGAAATTCGATAGACTATAATATAATAATAAAATATTTAAAATCTTAAGAAATTCGTTATTTTAATTATGAGCTTTTTGCAAAATGCGTTAAAATAGATACTATTGAATTTTATTCGAATTGGTTTTAAGTTACGAATTTCAAATTCAATTCCAGCCAATAAAGAAATGCAAAAAAGGCATTTAGCATGCATGATGGCCTATGGAAAAGAAATGCCACCAACACCCCGCGAACCCAGAATTCAACACAGAGCCAGAAGACTACCGCAGCGTAAAGATGATGAAGATCCGTTCAAAGATCGTAAGTTATTGATGGTCTCATTATTCATTTATTTTTCAAAGTAAATCGTAAAATTGATGATCTGGATTTATAATATTATTCCATTTATTATCAAATAAACCGATAAAACTATCTATTTCAATCAGAATTAGTTAATCAATTTTGAATTCACTATATAGTATAGAATTGTCGTTAATAGTAAACGAACGGATGCTTGGATATAAACAAATGAATATTCCTTTATATTCAAACACATTCATTAACAGTAAAGGAACCGTGAGTTTGAGCTGTTTAAATACATGGTTTTTTAACTATTAACACGTATTTTAATAGTAAATCAATTTTTATTTAAATCTGTATTTTCTAATTTGATTTTGTCAATTCTATATGACTTATATTGTAAATTTAAGTATGTACAGATATAGAAATCTTTTAAAAATAATAAAATTTTTAAAGTAGCTAGGTATAATCTAAAAAAATAGAAAATATTTAAATCCAACAAACTTATATTAATAAACCATTTTATTTAAATCAAATCTCGACATGGAATAGTATATCATCCTTCCGTTGTGACATGTATTCATTGGTCTTATATAATTATTTACGCATTAAACAAATATAATTTTTTTATCGATAGAAGTGACCAATGTAGCTAGCCAATAGCTGAATATTTTTAGCGACGGCGCGCTACAACTTTTAATCAGAACCTTTTTATCATTTGACGTTCTCCAATTATAAACGAAAAACTTATCACAGACATTCGTTTTTACTGAATATATTTTGTTGTCAAAAACTATTATCTATTTTAATATAATTTAATCACGAGAATTTCGTTTCGCGATGAATATTTTGCGAGCTGGCTGGTCAATTTATTAAAATAATATGGGTAAATCATATTTATTGATTATTAAGAAATATCATGGATTTAATATGAAATAAAGTATAATTTATATTAAAATCATGCAGTATTAATGCTTAAAATTATTTCATAATAATTATATATTCTGATTTTGAAGATAATACTATTGACCCGTAATATTGAAACGAAGAATTTATTAACAGTAAATATTTCTTTTTCTCTGTGTAGTTATAGAATATATAAAAATATAAAAATAGAAAGTGCCTCATTAGTCTCTGAAAGAAGAATTATTTTTTCATAAAATGGGATATTGAACAAGTCACTCTTTGTATATAATATATATGTGATAATATATTTTATCTGAAATGAAAGCCGTTAAAATGGACTGCAACTCGCTTTATCGAAAATTTCGCTAACACGCCCATGTTGAAATATAGCAGCAGTCGATATGCCTTTTCTACAACCAAAAAATACCATATTAAAAATGTAATTTATATTTTTTTGCTCTTGCGTTCTAGTGGTTCAGGGCATTCGCGAGAGAATCGAGTTTCTGCATGATATGGAGTGCCTGGGGCTCGGCAAGAAGTACAAACCGATAATACACCAGGAGATCGCCCAGAAAATACGCCTGATCGAGTCCATCGATAAGAGCAAGTCGATGGAAATCAATAAGGAGCTCGAGAAATTCAGAGTCGAGCGGCCACCCCCCAAGCCATTTCCACTTGGCGATTTGGACGAGTGATAAGTGAAATGTGCAATGATCTTATTGTTTCGCCAACAGGCCACCTAACTTTTTCATTTCAATGTGCAATACTATAGATTTTCTCATTCGACCTATAACTATAGTAAACTATATATATTTTTGGAAATGTGATTAATTTGTGCAATAAATTTTTAAGTACGTCCGACAGAAAGTTTTATAGAAAATAATAAGTTTCAGAGTGTACATATAGGTCAAGGAAAGTTCAAAAGTCAATTAAATCTTCGGACGTCGCGAGGGGGCTGAGCCTTTTCCTGTTTCTTCAGTCTTATGCTTCTGCCGTGAAACTTTGTACTTCTTTAAAATAACTTTCGAACCTTATTTTCCTTTATCGAATTTTCTTCAAAACTGTAATTGAGCTCGGTAGAAAGAAGCAATACGTATAGGTATATATAATAAATAACTCTTGTGTGCGACTGGACCGCAAGCCATATACGCGCAGTCAATAACACACACACACACACACACACACACACGCAGCGCGACTAATAACGCGGACGACCGTAAAAATAGAAATACTACGGACACAATAGCCGAAGTGCCATGACTGAAGAGTACACCGGCACTCATCGAAAAGTTCCACAAATCACTGTCAAGTTTATAAATAGCCCCGCGTGCTCGGAGCCCTCCCTCCATTAAATGGGTCAATGCTCCTCCTCACCCGCGCGGGTAATTCCTAAACGACGCAATTACCCGGGCGCAATTTTTCTATATAATCGCTTGATAACCGGTAAAACTAGCTGACAACTGGTAGACTCGGCCAGCCCCCATCGTCACCCTATACGATATACGTACACGTATATATCCATTGTAACTGGGATGTCGGCGATCCCGCCGCTGTTTACTCTGGAGCACTACTACTCGGCCGCGGGAGCAATAAAAGCCAGGGGGGCGATGAAATCGTGCGCGTGCGGTCGCCCACTCTTCTCGCGGTACTCTTTCTCCACTGCACACACACACACATATACAAAAGTTTTAGAGCTTTCCGACGGAGACTTTTATGCCCGATATGGGACACGGCTGTGTCGAAAAGCCGCCCCGGCGCTCCGGGAAGTTTACAGAGCCGTAAAAAAAATTGCCGCTTGTCGGCGAAATGTGCTGAGCAATAAGAGAGCTGCCGGCGGACTTTAGATTCCAAGATGATTGTCACGATCGCGCGAGATTAAACGGATTTTATATGCGATTCTCGCAGTTTATTTACTCGGTTTATTTTGTTGACGTTCGTGGAGGCTTTTACGTTGATCAATACTAACGTTTATTTAAAGTTATAAACGCGCTTTGTTAGTTTTGATCTTTTTTCATTGAAAATCTAATGTTTTATTTGAACATAATACGATGCATAATTGTTTTAGCAGATGTATGTAATGGACAAAATCCATTTGTTATAGGGTTTCATATTTTATTTTAGTAGAAATGATTATTTTTGTATTATAATTTTTTGTAAACTACGGTTAAATAAGCTTTATTATAATTAACATTTTCACTACGTTTTTATTTTTCTTAGTAAAAAAAAAATCAAAGAATTATTGAAAATTATTTATTTGGGCGGATCTTATTAAATATATAAATTATATTCATACATGGCCAATTAATTTTATTGAGTATTTTTTTCTAAAATTTATCGAAAGCCACCAAGTATATTTTAAATTGTATTCCGTGACAATACTTTGGCGTAGCTAATACTTTAAACTCGTTATGTAATTACGTAATGATAAATTTTTTTTGAAAAATAATGAAATTTAAAAATTCCAAACAAGATAAGCTCAAAATTCAAAAGAAGGAGATTTCGGAAAAAATAGAAAAAAAATTATGTCAGAAGTGGGATTCGAACCCACGCCCTCAGAGAGGACCAGAATGCCCAGATTACTCGATGTTT
>UXGD01007650.1:0-10613 GCA_900474315.1 Torymus auratus | reverse complement strand
TATGTGAATTTTCATCAAGATTGTACGATTACTTTTTGATATTCAAAATTTTCCTATTTTACAAAGTCATTTTCTTTATCGCATGATAACTAGAGAAAAATTGTTTTAATTTCTTGAAAATTTGGCGGAAATGTAGAGTTTATATATTATTTATTATGTGTTATTAGGGTAAAAGAATTCGTTTATGAATTTCAGAGACATTTGAGGTTAAAAACTGTTTCAGCCCTCTTTTCAAATCGTTATTTTTCGGAAACGGCTTTATGTATTTGTAGAAAATAGAAATGACGCGTGCGTGTTGTTTACTTGCTTTTGTTTTTTTTATAGAGGTTAATTTACAGTGCGCTTCACCGATACATGAAATTAGTCAGATATTAATAAAAAAGAAAAAAAGTTTTATTATTAAAATTCATTAGAGATTTTTTTTGTGAAAAATTTATTTTTGGATTTTCAATTTAATAAAAGGAATCGATAAATTAGTTTGAGGAAGCTAAGTGCTAATGAATTGCCAGCGATTTTTTAATATATGTAATATTAATCCTTACATTTAATTCGTTTCTCGAATTTCGTACTGTTCTTCGCGACTAAATTATGCAATAAAGAAACTTACGGCAATAAAGACATCGTTTTCTTAGATACTTAGCGTATAACTGAGACTCTTAAACACTTATGCTATAGATAAAAACATTATTAATAAATTCTTTTTAATAGAACGAAGACAAATCTAAGTTATTGAGAATTGTTGATTATATCATACATTACAAGTGTGTTTAGCGTTATCTTCTATTAAAAAAGTGATGGATGAAATCTGTCATCACAATAAGACTGTTTTGATTGGTCATTGTAAACTCATTTGACTGGTCTATATAGTATAGGCCCAAAAGTATAATATGTGTGAAATTTCAAAATTGAATTCTTGTGTTTAAGTATTGAAAACTGCTGAATAATTAAAATAGTATAAGAAAATTTTCATTATTCTATTTATCAAAGTTACTTTATTATCGTAGAATTTTAACTCAAACAAACTTTTAAATTGAAACTAACTGCATCATTTTCATAACCTCAAAAACAAAAAATCAATATAAATAATACGCGGCAAGCGCGTTGAATGTATCTAGTTTAACAAAATTTTAATTATAAATTTAATATTATTGCAAGAGAGAACTTTCTTGCTTCTAAATTTTGAGTACTTTTTAGACAAAAATAGGAGGTTCTTTCGTAAATTATCCTTTCAGAAGTCAGCAAACATAGTTGCGCTTAACCTTCGAATTGAATCCTCCTTCTTAGTCGATCTAATAAAATCCTTAGCTCATCGCATGTCCTTCCTCGATTCTCATTTCTATGACAAATTCAAATGTGCGAAGAAAATTAACTTCGTTAATGACCGCGTGATACCGTGCGCACAGGCGCGGCCTCAGCTTAAGTAACCAAGGATTTGAATATGGAAATGGAAGAACTTTCGTAGAGAAAGCTGTGCGGTAGCCGCCTGAAGTTTGCTATCTGCACAGATGAGAATCGAAAATCAGAGCTGTCGAAGCGTGTAGGGCGTGCAGTGCGGAAGGGATGAACAGAGAGAGAGAGCGAGAGAGAGAGAGGGAGAGAAAGAGAAAGAGAGAGGGAGAGAGGAGCGTGAAAGAGACAGAGGGGGAGAAGGGAAGGAGAAAGAGAGAGCGAGAAAGGATGGGGAAAACGAGAAATGGGTGACAGTGACAAGTGGAACGCTTGAAAGATATTTTAAATAAATAATTAGCTTTTTTTCTTATCTATTAACTATTTTAAAAATTTCTAGCATGTGTCTAACGATGATATTCTGAATTTGAAAGTTTTGCAAATTAAATAAACGATAAGTCACTGATTCTGATTCTCAGAAACCTGATTTTTTGGAAGATTCACGCTCGTTTAGATGTGGCAAAGAGACGAAAACGGTCCGTTTTCCGCAGTGGCAGCGGAGGATTAGAATCCCTCGGCACGAACCCTGAGCGACGACTCGCATGGGACATCGCTAGCACTACGTACACGTAAAAGAGTAAAGCTAGTTACAGTCCTATCCTTTCTGCATTTCTCTTTCTTTTTTCCTTTTTTGCAACCATTGTGATTTAGTGCACCCACTTCAATTGCTGTCTTCAAATTGCTCTTTTGTGTCAATGATTGATTTTACTCTTAGATACTTTTGTGAGTAAATGATTGAAGATTGTTTGGGAAATAATAATAATAATAATAATAATAATAATAGAAGTATCGGATTGTGTATAACATTTATAGCGAATTCGGTATTTCAAGTGAGACCATACGTATAGACCAAATATAAATTATAATAATACGCTATAAAATTTTTTTTAATTTTAAATTTTAAGCTTGACATTAAAACTGACTTCTAATTTGAATAAATACTATACTCAGTATTTCATCTACTTATTGCCGTATACATTCATTATCCACTAAGAACGAGTATGCATATAATGAAATATCATATATGCAAAACTAAAAACAACATATTTATATCCTTTGCAGTACTTTATCACCTGAAGCTCCATTCAAATGTCGAATTTCACTTTACTGCCATTTATCGAACGTCTTTTACCAAAATATATAATAAACTTCTTTTTTACATATATTAATTTATTATTTTTATTACCGTTCCTTTCATTAATTATGTAAATCATTCAGCTGTCATCTACCTATGAAATATAATGAATGGCTCGGCTCTATCAATTAATCTCTCACGGTCGTTATCCTTTTCTTTTCCTTCCTCATGCCTTAGGTACTTGTCTGTATTAGTGTGAGCTTAAGAAAGTTTTCGGATTCACTGCGAACTGCTTGATTTATTTAACGATTTATGGATTAGCAAAGAAGTTATATTGATACTTTAATTTATACCACGTATAAAACCATTTTACTGTAAAAGATTATCATTTGTTAGCACTTATGGATAAAAATAAACGTCACGAATTTCCTTTAATCAGAAAGTATATTTTCAAAATCATTATTACTATCTATTAATCTGTAAATAGAAATAACTTCATTTTATGGAAAGAAATGCACTCTAGGACAGAATATACAAATATAAACTGGCTTACTACTGACTGTCACCCTATTTCATCATGTTCTTTTCTTTAATTCCACCTATGTATTACGTACGGACAATTCTTGTTCTCTATTTTTCCCCTCTAAGTTATATTCTTTGTTTCTCCCCTCTCTCTCTCTCTCTCTCTCTCTCTCTCTCTCTCTCTCTCTCTCTCTTTGCCTGCCTCTACCTCTTTCTCTTTCTTACAAACACACACACACACACGTACGTACGCGTGCGGGGCAAGAAGAGGGTTAGCAAGCAAGGAAGATTAGCTCTCTGGTGGTGCGCGGATGCAGGCATTTTATGGGTCTGGGCTGGCAGGGCGAAAGGCGTGTATCACTAGGGATTCCGAACATTGGCTTGATGGTCCCCGCGAGCCGCGCAGCGAAGGTTAACCGGAGTCGCTGTCGCCTTCTGCACCGATAAGAATATCTGCATGCAGGGCCTCGGCTATCCGCTTATTCTGCTCGCATAGTTAGAGCTCTGCGCTAGCCCTCTCAGACATATAAACTACCGGATATCGATGGATATACGTCGCGCCTGGTCGCGAATTCGCTCGCCGTTTCCTTCTACTCGAGTGGTTCTGTTCTCTACGAGTGGTCTCTTTCATTAGCTTGGTTGGTTACCTATGGTGGTGCGAGGTCACGTGAGTGCCTCTTCTTATGAATTAAGCTTATAGTGCGTTATTTGGCCGCAGAAAGGGAATTATATGAGATACGCAACGCAAGTAATTTATCAAACTGCGATAATTCGGCATGCGATTATTGAGAAAGCCAGAGAAACTTTGTCTGTGCGAAATTTGCTTTGTAATTTCAAAAAGGAAGGAATTATTATACACTTATGATACGCTTTTCGGCGTAAAATCGAACTTTACTTTCCTATACGAAAAGAATAACCGCTGTTTTAGCGGGAGGGACTGGCAGTAACTGCTGAGGTCGTTGTAACCAGTGTCGTAAAACTAAATTAGCTGTGGAAGCCTAGCTATTTACCAGCTGGGGAACTAAAAGCAAAACAATTTTACAGTAACTACTGAGCTTTACAGGAAATGTTGCGATGACGGCCAACATTTAAATATCGTTAATGATTACAACCTACCCTCTATTTGAGATTCTCATACCCGGATGAGCCGCTAGATGGCGAACGCCAACTCGCTGCTGATAACGTGTGGAATACACAAGATATAAGGTTCTCCTGAGTAGTAGCGGTCGTTAGTTTTTATATAGAACAGTGGAAGGTTAGTGCGCGATAAAGTGCGGTCTCCCTAGCTTAGAGTTATTTAAAATATATGATTCACTTCGAATATTTATGAGTTATTCTTTTTCAACTGGACACTCCCTCCTCTTCAGAATTGGCTTCACTTTTAGGGTTCTTAGCAGATCTAAAAATTGAGATAATTTCATCTAGTTTCTGGAGCCGATTGCTGATTTTTGATTCTGAACATGGTGGATACAATATCGCGGCTGCACGCAATGGCTTCCCGTAAAATTTCTAATGCAGCATAGAAACTGCTTCACATAAATGAGCTAATCGATCCAAAAATGTTCACAGATGATGAAAATAGAATGTTCAGAATCGATAATAGCCAATCGCCTCCAGAAACTAGATAAAATTACCTAAGTTTTGAAACTTGGTAAGACCCCTAAAAGTGAAACCAATTCTGAGGAGAAGGAGGTGACCGGTTGAGAAAGAATACCTCTTATTTATTTTTTATTATGAATAAACGATCACCCAAAATATGCTGGTTTTATGAAAGACATTCATTTCTTCTTGAAAAAAGCGCTCACTTCTATACAACTCTAAGTACGTACGGGGTTTTCAGTCTCATTGATTACGAATCCGCCATCAGATAATCAAAATTCAAATGGCGGATTCAATATGTTAGTAGGTTAGTTGAAAATTACATCGATTTTTCTGAAACTCAGTGTTTAGGGGTTATTCCGTTATTTATTAGTATGAACTGTCCCTCTAAAGTTTAAGCTAAATTAAAGCCCCGCATTGCTGTTGCTTCCTTTATAATGTAAATTACGAAACGGTCTGTTCTAGATATTCCAAAATCAGAGTTGAAAAAATTTTTTCTTTCATTCGCCCTGTCATTCACTCTTTATTCATATATGCCCTGCAAATTTTAATTAACAGAAGAGAAAGAGGATAAAAAAACAATGTGACTGAGCAGCACGTCCCGAGCGCAGTTAAAAAAGTATGCTAATATCGCGGATGAGCGACAGTGAAAGAAAGAATTTGTAATTTTTTATATTTCTTTACGTGTACCAGTTTAGCGTACTTGGAAAATTATAAATTCCATGGAGCGTTGAGAGAAAGAGAGGGGGGGCAAGAGGAGAGTGCGTATGACGAGGCGCACTTTATGTAATTCTCACTTGCCGTGTGCGCTTATCATTTTTCTTTCCGCAAAGTACTTAAGTACTCTGCATGCGCATACCTCGTGCGCGCACATAGAATATCGCGAGCAGTCTGTGGCTGAAGCGCGCGAGCCAGGCAATAACGGCCAGGACTTTAGCATAAATACAACCACGTGAAATCTACGTGCACATGTTCATGACTGCGTTGATGAAAAATTTCTCAGGAATAAATCTTTGTTTATTAATTATTTACGGATTATTATTGTGATAATCATCTGAAATAGACCTCACGAGAATTTAGAATCATAACTTAACTAACGTAACTAATACCTTTACGACCTACAGTATTATTATTATTATATAATATATACATATGTGTAATGTATATCAACTTTCTGCAGGAACTTCTATTCCATGTTCCAGGAACGTATCATAAAGCGGCTCTCTATTTATTTCTTATACAATCTGAAGTATAAAATCCAATGAAAAATTAATTGACAACTTTTGAAAAAGGTTTGTATCTAGTATTATTAAATGAAGAATGCCGTGAGTTGGAAAAATGATAATTACTTATAAAATTATAAGTTTAAGTGAGAGATAAGTTAAATACTTTTGTTTCCAGTAAAAAATTTTAGATTAACAAACCGCATTTGAAGTTATGAAACAAAGGTCCTCCGTTAATTCTTAAGAACATAAATGTTTGCCTTATATCGCAAGAACCTGATTATTCCTTAAATTATTTACGGAATATAATATTCCTGTTATGTAATTTTCTTCACCTTGTTCTATATAAATAGAACTGTTTTTATCGGTTTCTAAATATAACCCATTTTAACTCGTTGCCAAAATAGTCGTGTAAAATAAACAAGGATTTCTCCTGATCTTAAAAAGCAGAATTTTTTCATAAAACAATCCGAGACGTTTCGCCTCTACATCAACTAATAAATACACGATTGTCGCCTTATAACGAAAAGGATTTCTTTCGAAGCTAAGTGAATCTATTCCAAACGCGTGTCCCATTTTTTTTTTGTCGACTGCGTAAATCTGACCAGTCGAGCAGAAACCAGGAAAGCTGGAGGCGGTCGCACACCCACACGCGAGACATGTCGGCTAGCGGCGCACTGCAGAATCTCGGTTTACGATTCCAATTACGCGAGGCGCGGTCGTGCGGCGGGCCGCGGATCGAACGTCGCTCAGGCCTTCTCTCGTCCAATTAAGGAAAACTAATTTCGACGCCCCGAGGAAAATCCAGCCTGTGTATAATGCGCGCACCCTCGAGGCTTACCTCTCCTCAGTGTCCTCGTCGCTCTACCTTTTTTCCACGACGAGCCTTTCTTTCCGGCACGTCATTTTTCCTCGAGTTCTTTCTAAAGATTACCCCGACGGACGGCGCCTTTTTTCACGAGTCATCCCACGTTAATCCGCGTTCGCGCGGCTAAATTTAATTTAGTGGTTATCGCATTATATGCCCGCGCGCGGTTAATCGTTTAACGCCTTGAAACGAGCTCCGCAGCGGATCATGCGGGATCAGCATGCACGCGCGCATACAACGTCGCGGTTCTTCGTTTTCCCTCTGTCTCCCTCGCCGCCGCGTGCACTTTATGATCTTCGCTCGTGGTCTTTTACTCATTTTGGCCTGCAGCGACGCGAGCTTTGTCTCCCGCGCATCCTTCCTAAAATGATTAAATCCATCGCGGAGTATATCTTCCTGTACGCGGCCGACTTTCGCGAGGTCATGACAGCATATTACCTTTGTTTTCACCCTGTTGCAGCATTGAGATGTTCATTATTCCACTGAATTTATTTTTCTGAAGACGTACTATACTTGTTCTTTAAATCGTAATTATACTTAGTCTCTTTTATTTTGTCTTGTTACATTGACTGCATATAAAAGAGAGGAAGTTGATAATTATATTATAGTAGAAAGTTGTCCGCTAGTGCGATGCGGCAAACGAAATTATCAATTTTATCTCTAGAGAGTAAATAATATTAGATAAAAATTTATGCTAACTTCTATAATACACAACAGTAGTTAATTTACTAGTAAATTAACAAAAAATAAAGACGATCCATTATTATCAAAATGCTATAGAACGTGTCAAAATTCAATGGTCAATCAAATTTTAAGCTAAAAAAAAAAAGAAAAAATGTAGTAAATAGAAGCGAAAAACATCATTGAGCAAGATAGGTAACGCCTTTTTGAACCGGATTCCGAGCGCCGACGTGGTATAGAGTATTTTAAACTTTAAAATCTGAATGTACAAATAAACAACTTGAAGGAGGCTACATATTTTAGAAAATTGACCTATCAGAATATGAATAAAAGCGTATAACTTTCTATTTGATATTTATCGCGTTGATTCTTTCAGATATGGATTTCCGAAAAATATAATATTATAGTTACAAAAATTTCCACTCAATATAGGATGAAAAGGTTTGCAATAGATACTAAAAATATTTATTCACTCTACTTCGAACATTTCACAACTTTCTATACAGGTTTATACTTCCTTTCATAACCATACTACACAGCGCAAAAAAAAAAAAAAAAAATTTGCAGAGACTGGAAAAATAAATTCTTTTCATTTAAGCTACCACACGATGATTTCCCCTCTATCCACTTCTATATTATCTTGTCCCATCAACCTCCGGTGAGTGCCATCCCTCCCGTATGATACGCTATAAGAGAGAGGTCCACGCATAGCGAACGCAGGTACGCACCCTCCAAAGGGAACATACCAACGAGCCGGTCTCCCGCCCTTTAATCCTCGAGTTAAGGCTGGAATAACGAATTCGGCTTGCAGATTATCGGACGAGTATCGGGATTTTTAGTGGCGCGCACGCCAGTGCCGGCGAGGGACAGCGCACATAGCCAGCCAGCCATCCAGGCACGCACGCGAGAATTTGCCGCGGAACAAATTCGATAGATGTTAAAGGAAAGGGATTTGTAGTTGGTTTTGCTCGGGATATAGGGGATCTCTTTTTCGAGTTTTTATTTTAACGTGGAATCGAATACAGATATAACACTAGAGAGATTAAATATTGAAATACGTTCCTGCATTTTTCTTTTCCCCCTTTTTTATTTAAAAAAAAAATGTCAATCACAGTCTCACTGACTTGGATCGATCAGCGCGAGGGACAATTTCAATTGAAATGGGAAACCTGCAACGTTACAGAGGCGTTCGTACTTCAAATATTATTTTTTTACACTAAACCATTTATCATAAAAAAAATCTTTATATTTTATTGTTTGTATCAAGAATGAAAATTCTCTTAGTACATATGAACAGAGAAATAAAAAAAAATAGTAGCTTCAGAAAACATTTGTACAATAAGTAGTGATTTATATGTGATTTTATTTAAATTCTAGTATGATATTACGTCAGTTCATATACTATATCAAAACCAGTTTTGTACATAAGTATAATGCAGTATTTACAATGATATGCACTACTCAACAAAGCAAATATGAAGTACCATGTGATACTCGCGAATACATCGCAAATCTAATACCTATATATGCGTGTGTGTGTGTGTGTGTGTGAGTGAGAGAGAGAAAGGGAGAGAGGGAAAGGGAAAAGAGACTTGCAATGCAGTCGCAGAGGTTGCACAATGACCCTCCGTGAGCCAGACGGACTAGACTTGCCGAATTTTGGCACGTGCGCCTGGTTCGGAACAAAGAAGCCAATCCTTCTCTCTCTCTCTCTCTTTCTTTCTCTCGCACTCTCTGCCTCGCGTGCACGCGTGCAGCAGCAGCGAATTAGCCGTATAACCGGTCGTCGCTGGAGTGCGCACAAAAGGCTCGACGGGCGTAGCAGCGCGATGCCCACATTGCACGTTTTCCCGCAGAAAACGCTTTTTGCAACAAAGGGGACTTTTCGCTCTACTTGCCTGCGTCGCATCGCATGCGTAGATCGGCAATCGAATGCTATAGGCATGCGTATCGGTCTTACTGATCGGACGCACGAGAGTGTGGCCGATGGTACGCCGAAGTAACTATAGCTGGTAACAGTCGAATTTCATTGTTCGACAAGTGAACGGGATGCGGGCCGCCGCTACGTAGACCGATGGTCACATAGTCGACAAGTTTTTGGCGTAGCCGGTTTTTTTACAAACCGCGTTGGTATTTGACGGAAATAGTCAACGAGAAAAGAAGTAGTGAGTTGAGAGAAGATTTTTTAATATTTACAATTGTTTATTTCAAAACTCCGACAAAATTTTTTGAAACTGTGAGCATAAAAAAGAAAAGATGTAAAGTACAAGAATGTCATATATTATGTAGTAACCGACGTTATTCTTGTTCTTTGTATCTGGATGTTTCTTATTCGGTGTTAGCCAACTGGTATGTAGAACCCTTCAAAATTACTTATTTATTGTAAGATGGTTCGGTACTGAAGACAGAACGAGTAGTTAAAATTAATAAATACACTTATTTATTTATATACGGCATCAGTCTTCGATCATTTAAGAAGACTTACGTCATATTTTCTTATGAGAAAAAGTCTTACATGTATATTTTAAGTTATTCTTTTTTATTAAAGTTGAATTATATTAAAATTTTTATTTCAGAAGTATTTTAGTTTTAGAGTTTCAGAAGTATTTCAGTTTTCAGTAAATAGAGTTCATTTTTACAAACAATAACGAGATTAAGTTTAATAATTGTAAGCGGATCACGAAAATGAGCTGTATGGCGGTTGATAATATCAATTGGACGACGCCTAAATTTAAAGACGATAAAATCAATTTGAGAAGCAGTTGACATAAATAACAAGAGTAGCTTCGCACCTCCAGATCATGTATTTAGATAAAACTTCAGGATGTCATTTTTTGAGCCAGAAGAATAAACTACTGTTTTAAAATTTTATCTATTGAGGTCTAGGGATAAAGTTACAGCACATTTTTTAATTATCTAGGGGAAAATATATCCACGAAGATCTAAATAAGTCGATAGCTAAATGTGTTAGAAGTTATAAACGTGTAAAATTCTGAAGAAATGGAAAAAAATTTCTTTTTTTTTCTAGCGATTTTACAGGTGATATACTTTTAATCTTTTTCTTACGCTGTTTCCGGTGGCGTATACCCTAGTAGAAAATAAACCAACCAAAATGGCTTAACTGCAACGGTTGGTCAATTTTTTTGGCCAACGAATAACAAAAATATTGACCAACGGTTAGCCAATGGTTGGTGAACTA
>UXGD01007649.1:0-10615 GCA_900474315.1 Torymus auratus | reverse complement strand
TTGATTTTAAGTAAAAATGCTTCCATTTGATTAACATGTTAACCAACGAAGTTGGCCTATTTTCTAGCAGGGTCATTGGACGATTTCAATTTAGGGTTAATGTTTACATTTGAATTATCTAATAGGATTGCAGAATTTCAAATTTACCCGGCCCGTTCGGAAAGAATTAACTTCCCTCGGGTGTACAACTATTACACCTTCTTGCCTTCATGGTTGAAGCATGCTATGCGTGCAGAGGGCACTTTGAAGGTAGTCTTGCTATATGCTATATATCTATCGATAACCATTTTTCAACGATGCTTTGAACTTGGCTCTAAGTTTATTTGAACTTAATAACAGCGTTACTTCGAAATTTTTATTTAAATGTATAAATAATCATAAGATTTTCTAAAACGATTCTATATCGATATATTTATAACTTTATGGCTTAAAACGAACATTGCTTGTATTCCATAATTATGTATCAATCTAAAATAAATTATTTACACTTGATAAAATTTGTATTTGAAGTAATAGTAGAACTTTTAGATGAATTATATTATTGTTGCATTATGATTTTTGCTAAAAATATGCTTTCATTTAATTAAGACGTTAGCTATAAATTATGGTTAATTTTCTACCAAGGTTGCAACTTTGTATTATGCTACTTGCAGAAAACGGTTTTAATTTAGACATTTAATTAGAATGTTCAAATGATCGATAAGTAATGAAGTATATTTTCAGAACATTTAAATAATTGAAATTCCAAAATTTTGAGGTCGGGGTTCCAACGTTTACGTAATGCACTATAACATCGAAGTCAACTAACGAATTTTTTTTAATTCCACAGTGGTGTTACAAACATCGAAAATATCAGTTTACTGACTGTTCAAAACATTGAATTTCATCAAACAGAATTTTAATAAAAATAAAATAAAGATATTCCAAATGAAATAGTATTAATGAAATTCCATGTTTTGGACGATAGGTAAACCGTCCAACTATTTCCACGATATACGTCCTTTCCAACCATTTGCGCGAGAGAAGTCTATTTGAATTGGAGCCGTCGACAATATAATCTTCGTCATTTAAAAATTCGATATCACGTACCATCTGCAGCACCGTAGGTCAAACCCAAAAATTTGGAATTCGCAAGTTGACTTCAACTATACCTACAATCGTTATGACCCTCTATTTCGATTTCGGTATCAATAAATGTAAATGATTTCCCTCTAACCAATAGAAAACTTATCCACTAACATATGGGTGGGTTAAATATATCAAAGACGCCTGATAGAAGTCTTATCCTTGAGAAAATAAAAACAGAAATACATCCAGAGGATATAAGCTAATTTCATCCCATGATTTATTTATCAGCTTTTGACTTGTTTGCCAAACGATAAACAGTGCAAAGGGGGAATGCTATACTGAAGATGGCTCATATTATAATCATGATAAAGTAATAGTCTATTTAAATTCATATGTGCGCCTGGGTGTTTGGCTATTAGCGGTAAAAAGCGCGAAAAAATGTTCCTCATTGACTTGGCCGTGTCTTGGCGACGCTTCCTCCAGCAACACAAAGAGAGCGAGTGCGCGTTTAATTTCTCTCGCGAGAGAGCAAAGCAGCGTGTCAATTGGCAATCGTGGCCAACTCGCGTCCGGCTCCTGTCAGCATGACGGGCGCGAGCGCGCGCGGGCGCTTTCTGCGCGCCGGATGCGCGAGCGGCCCGCAGCAAAAGCGCGTGCACACTGGCCGGGCTCCTTAACTCGCGATAATTACGTGGCCCCTTACACATCGACGTCGTCTAACGTTTCAGGGCCGGACGATTTTCTCGTGGTACGACGGCTCGGCCTCGGCGGAGGACGGCTACGTCGGCCGCATCCACCTGGTCGAGGATGCCGTGAGCAGGGGATTCGGCCAAGGCAGCATCAACGTCACCAACATCAGGGAGAGCGACCAGGGCTGGTACGAGTGCAGGGTCATCTTTCCGAACAGAACGCCGAGCTCGAGGAACAATGGCACCTGGTTCCATCTCGCCATCGACGGTAAGTAGGCCGGAAGTAAGTTCAAGGTTCAGCGGATTAATAAACATTCACTTTGCTGGATTTAATGGCGTTGAGACTGACGTATGCGTCTATTTTAACAAATTAACTCACTAAAATGATTAATCTGATTTTGCTATTGATTGCGATATATTAATGATAATCTGTAACTATCAGAAAATATCAAAGGAAATCGGTAAACTGAGAATTTTTCTACAAACACTAGTGCAGCAATGTTTAATGGTTCAACTTCTGTATATTAAATGCAGACCTAACTTCACTAACTTTTTCAAAATTTATAAGCAAAGTGTTTTAAATTATTCTTTACTGCGATAGTTTTTTTTTCAATAATCATACCTGTCTCTGGGGGGGAAACTACGTCCTTAAAAAATTTTCTATTAATTTTTAAAAACTTTTTTTGTTTTTTTTTTTTTTTTTACTGGAAAATTGGGGCTAGGACGATTAGTTCGAAAATTTCTTTCTATTTTTTTAATAAACTTCAATATAATAGTGTTAATTAAAAAAGTAGCGTATTAAAATCACTTAGATTTTCTAACCAACACCATAATTTAGTAAACTAAAAAGGTTCAAAAGCTCAAAAAACATTTATAAGCTCGCGTCTTAGATTAGCTTCATGTATATTTAAAAACATTGTAATTTGATATGCTTAAAATATTTATGTTCATCTTCATGCATTTTGTAATTCTAAAAAGAAGAAATAAAAAATTTTCGAACTATTCGTTCGTATCCCTATGGGAAATACTAACGGCGTGATTTCTGCCTTACCAATCACTTGACTTTTATTTTAAATATTTGCTCATGCTTATATGACGGAATTCCCAAAAATATACCATTGTCACATAAATCTCTTTTTTTTCTCGTCTTAAAATTACCCTATCTTAAATCTAAATCATTCCATCGTAAAGTGTCGTATATAAAGTGTCAAAAGCGTTAACCAAAATCGAGATAATTGCGTTTTATTTTTGAGTTAAAAAATATTGATTCTTTCAAAGCTCAGGTTTGTTCAACGTTAAGTGTAAAATATACGAAATACGCTAAAAAATAACAATAACAATATCAATATTCAACTAATATAATTTTTTATTAAAAATATCATTAACGAAATCAATATCTTTTATTTATGAAAAAAGTAGATTAAATGCCGTTTTTCCGATAATTTTATTTGCATTTTTGAAACTTTATATACGGAACTTTCTGATGAAATGATTGGCAATTTGAGGTAGAATCATTTTGAAACATTTAAAAAAAAATAAGATTATGCGAAAAAAATTTACGAAAACATTTTTCATTGATAGTCCGAATGTATCGAGCAACGAAGTAGTTTGGCGTACAAAAGGTAACCGTTTGGGAACTCTTTTCAAAACTGCTGCTTCATAGTGTTTTAAATAATATCTTTACTATTTTATTGAACGTTAGTAAACGGAATAGTATTCTTCTTTTCGTAAATAAAATAAATCTATTAATGTAATTGAAGTAATTTTCTGTGTAAATCTCGTAATGGTAAGGCAGAACGCGAGCAAAATATTTTATACATTTTCAAGTTTTGAAACTATAAAATTACGGTATTATATAAATATGTTACCCAACAATATTCTTTTTAAAATCATTATTTCAAACGGATATTTTAATACAAAATATTGGAAGTATCAAGTGATGCTATGATTACGCTGTTATGTAATAAGAGTAGAAACGGTTTGTCCTTGAAAACTTGTAAGGGTAAAACTATACTTATAGACAGATTTCCGAACTATCAAGTTATCAATCCAACCATTCATTTATCCGTATCCTGATACTGCACCAGGGGAGGGGTGAAGATTGAGATTAATGCTACCTGTAACATACTAACCAGCTAAACTTACAAATAATTTAACAAAATGATAGTACTATTGGATAAATTTTATTATCATATTTTTGCAGATAAAATAATTATTTTTCTTCATTGTAAAAGAACTTTAAAGCTGGACTAAAATAACTTCATTTAATATTTAGATTTTGTTTGAAGGGTGCGTAGTTTTCCATGAGTCTATTATGAATTTAGAACTTTGAAAATACCATATAGAAAATGTAAACGTTGGTAAGTCACACGATACATTAAAAAATATTAAAATTAGTAATTAGTATATTATTTTCAATATTTACTTTGATACAAGTTTCAATGAAAGTTTGCACATATGTTTTTTATGCCATGCTTCTTTATGCGGTAATTCTATTTAGCGAAAATCATAACTGTTAGCTTGAAAATAGCAAAACGCTCCAAACTGTTTAATTTAAATTAATGTAACGAAAGTACGAGAAGCTTGTGTTAAAAAACAGGAAGCCGCGTGTAAAAGAACTCACTGAGGTCGGAAAGGCTTTGCTAAGCTCTCACGCGTGACGTGAATGAGATGAAATAAAAGAGACGTCAAATTAACGAAGCACGTTGTGATATGTAACAATCTAGCTTGAATTGCTCGTGTATCGCTCATTTAACTTCGAGCGCATTTCCTTATCGTGCCACACGCTCGATGCTCCAGCCGATGCTAACTGATTTTGCGCCTAATTTATTAACGGCGATTAACATCACGCGCGCGAAAGACATGCGTCTATAAATGTACTTATAACATTTCACCACGTCCAGAGGGACACTGATACGCGACTACGTATAGGCATATGAATGCATTTCAAGTTTGTTTGCGTCGACTGTGACTAAGGAAGAACAATTTTCAATAATACGCCAGTGCGTGCCGCTTTACTAACCGCTAACTAGTCAGATTTCGTTAAATCGTTCAACCCAGGTGTGTTGCCGCCGTCGACCAATGTTCCAGGCGAGACACTTTTGGCCATTCCACCCATTAACAAGACAGTTATGGAGGGCGACTCCGTGGCCTTCGACTGCGTCTCTAAGAACAATAAATCGACCATCACTTGGTACCGCGAGGGTCTTGAGATTATGAAACAGCAGGTAGCGTTGTAACTCATTTACTACATAGCTTCAATCATATAAATTAATTGAGATCATTTTAGTGCTTATTTCTGAATTCTTTTTTTAGTATTACCTACTCTACTACGTTTCCTTGCGTATGTAATGTCTTGTTTTATTTGTTTCTTTAAATATAGGGAAAGTAGACACATAAAAATCTAATTAAATGACTAATTCAGTTTCAAATTACCTTCTAGGGGTTGAATTTCTGACACAATTCAAGTGCATTCATCAAATCACTGTAAAAATTAAGAAATTTATAATTCCTTCTTTTTAGGATCTTCAAGACAGAATTTCTATCAGTGCCGATGGAACATTAACTATTAATCCGACATTGATGGGAGATCTTGGCGAATATGGCTGTACAGTTACTAACGAATATGGCGAAACGCAAAGTGCTTCTGCGTATTTGAATGTGCAATGTAAGTAGTAAATAAATTATTTAATTTTTTCCGATTTCAATAATTTTAATTGCATTACTATTATTTTAGTAGCTGATCTTATATATTATATTAATTAATATATGTTTTTAAATAATCTATTATAGTAATTATTTGGTGATTACTATTAGTTAAAAACTTTGATTAACTCTCTGATGGAAATTGATTCCATTCTTTACCTAATAAATAGCTAGTTTGACCAATAATCGGCAAAAACTATATAGATACTTTTCTTGGACATTTCTCTATCTACCTATGAAACTATATTTCTGATTATATTCACTATATTTAATAGGAAGAATAATAGAATAAGTTTGTTCACAAATTCACATTAGCTTATAATATATGAGTACTTAAAAGATATCAAAGTTGGTCAGTTTCTTTTAGTTAGTAAATAGCTAGTAAAAGGCTTGCTAGTATGGCAAGGAGTGCGAAAGAGACCGAATCAATGAAAAAATCATTGTTTTCATTTGTATCCCATAAAACAGTACTATAAACCGATCAAATACGAATAATTAGTGTTTACATTTTGGTTAGCTATACCTTTTTTAATATATTTTTTTAAATACATGATAAAATTATAGAAAAAAATTAGTAAAAACATGATAAGGATATGACAGCCTAGTGTTATCTTCAGTAAATAGAAAATATTATCGGAAAAATCGTTAAATTACTATCCAGAAATTAGTTATTTATTAGCCATTTATCAAATTCCTGGCCATTTTTGATAGAGAAATTTCGTTCAAGGTTATTGGATGTTATCAATAAGGTATTATCAATAGAAATGTTACTATAACCTTATGAAATATATAAATAAATTTATGAATTTTTCTAACAAAATGTTATGTAATTTATTAAAAATACGACTTTCAAGATATATCTAATAACAAAACCTGTTTTATGATATGTTTAGATAAAGCGAAAGTCATATATGCACCGAAGGAAGTATACCTACCATATGGAAAACATGCTCTTTTGGATTGCCATTTTCGCGCTAATCCTCCTTTGACTAACTTAAGATGGGAAAAAGATGGATTCCTTTTCGATCCTTACAACGTTCAAGGGGTTTTTTATAGGAGAAATGGATCGCTCTTCTTCAACAAAGTTGACGAAAGTCATGCTGGAGGTTATACATGTACACCGTATAATGCATTAGGTACTGAAGGACCCAGTCCTCCTATCACAGTTGTAAGTATGAAATAAGTTATGAAATTCAATAAGTTAAAAATTTTCTGAAACCGTGTCTCATAGATAATAAATAATATGAAAACAACAAAATGAGCGTTGTTTAACTAAATACCTTCCACTAATTATGCAAGATATTTAGACTATATGCTTGTATACATACACACAAATGCTGTTACTTACAAGAGGTGATTTCAGTCTCCGAGAAACGAATTTTTTTAAGGCTTTGGAGGTGTTCTCTGCTACCAAAAAATGAATCCCAGTACCCTCAATTTAAGCCCATTGGCGCCATTTTCAAAGATATGAGCTATTACACATTTTAAATAAGCGTTTTTCTAATGAAAATAATTATTGTAATTTCATGTTGCTGTGGCTTCGTAAATGTTTGCAAAAAAGCAAGTGAAAGTAGAAAATAAGACGTTTAATTTGTCTTTATCCGCATAAAACGTCAATTTCGTTCGAAATTATAGATCATGAGAGTTAGAGACAAAACATGCATAAAATTGACTTATTTTATAACTTGAATACGCTTGAATTTTTATCGATGTTTTCATTACAAAATCGCTTATATATTTGAAATATAACATTGCATATTTTCAGAAAAGGGGCCTATAAGATTAAACTAAGGACACTGAGACTAATTTTTGGATACTAGAAAACGCCTCCCGAAATCTCAGCAAAATCGATTTCCAAGAGACTTTAATCACTCCTTGTTAATCCTTTAAAAAACTGTATCTTTATTGTTAAAATACACTTTTGGCAATGAAATAAACTGCTTAGTAATATTCAAATAATTTATGTTGCGAATTAAAACTAACAATCTATTTAATTATTCTGATCATCAGTTAGTATTCAAACAAACTATCGTATTACGGCATCTGTCGTCAGTTCTGAGAAGCTTATGGAACCTTCTTTACCAAGAGAAATAAATTACCGGTTGTTGAAATATAAATTAAAATTACTTGATTGTGAAATATTTTCTTACATCTTGATTTTCAACTTTGAATTTATTTATTTAATAGTTATTTAAATTAAATTTATTTAATAGTTACTTAAATTTTTGAGAAATTTATAGATTATTAATCTGCTGCGTGATTTTGTAAAATGGTATAAAGATCGTTAAATAACTTTATATAATTATATTCTGAATACTGTTTGAAATAAATTTTTTTATTCATTCAATTTATTTTAAAACTAATTAATGAGTATACTGTTTTATTAATTAACTATAATAATATTCTATTTGTAAATTTGTGGTTGCTGAAAGAAGAAGTTATCAAAAATATATCTCGTAGTTAGAAAAATGTAAAAAAATAATTTTTCATGCTTCAGATAGTTCAGCGACCCCCTGTTTTCACGGTTACACCCCAACTTTTATATATGCGTAAACTTGGAGATACTTTGGAAATTCCGTGTGATGCTCGAGATGGTGACTTAAACCATCGACCAACTATAGTTTGGTATAAGGTAAATTTGTTTGAAAAATTATAATATAGAAATATTTAGTTAATACAATAATTTATTATAATACTTTAAGTACAATATAAACCTGTATGTACTTTATAACTCCGGACTTTTTAGGATGGCACACCTTTGTTACACGACAGGACATTTATAAGAGGCGGCAATCTAACTATCGAAAGGATTCAAGAACAAGATAGAGGCACGTATCAATGTGCAGCAAGCAATGAAGCTGCTACCGTGGTCGCAGATGCAGAACTTATGGTTCTAAATGTACCACCAAGAGCTCCTTATAATTTAAGCGCAAATAGTACTAAAAATGCAGTCACGTTAACATGGGTACCTGGATATGTTAGACCAAAAATGGAATATTCAATTTGGTAAACTATTTTTATTATTTTAAACGAATATTAATTTCATAGTTAATGTATTCTAAATAAAGATATATATATATATTGTGATACAGGTACAGACCTACAGACCGATCTGACTGGAGAACGATGAAAATCGTATCGAGAAAAATTACAGAAGCGACTGTTGGAAATTTGGCTCCCGGAAAAGAATATGAGTTTATGGTACTTAGCCAGGATAAACATGGTGATGGAATGTTCAGTAAAACTGTTCGTGTATTTACGCTACCAAGTAAGAAATTGTGCCTGACAAAATTTTACTCCTATACTTAAAGTATTTTCAATTGAGTGTGCGTAATTTTAAAATCGCTTACGCCTCCTATATTAGAAAATATCGTTCGATACACATGCGAAAGATGATTCTACACTCGTAGGGTGAATGTCACTCTCGCTTCGCTCGGGCGACAAACCTAACACTCGTGCTAGAATCAACACTTTTGCACTTGTATCGAAAATTACTATTAAGTGTTTACGTAACAATTTGTTAATTTTGCAGATGCCAATCTTCACAACCTTGCATCAGAATTCAGGAGTACAAAAGGTATTACAATATCTATTAACCACTTTAATTATAAAATATTTCAATAAACTATAGAATACTATTGAAATATATTTTATAGATGATGATGAAATGGGACCACCACGTAACGTCCGAGTTCAGTCTACAGCCGAAGGCTACCTTGTTACTTGGGAACCTCCGTCATCTGGGAAAGATCAACTGAAGTATTACACTGTCAGGTGGTTCAGAGGACCATCGGAGCATTTGTATGGTCGAGCAGAAACAACCGATACTTATTTTCTAAGTAATAAAACAAACATTATCTAGCATAAAATTTTTTATTTTTTTATAAAAAAAATACTAGTAATATATATCGAAATTTCATTCGCAGTCAAATCTTTGGAAGAAGAAAACTATTACACTTTCGAAGTAGTAGCAACGTCCACAAATGAAGATATAACAGTCAGTGAACGTTTTACTCTCGAAGTTCCAGCATACCGAAGAAATCGTGCTATTTCTATGGGAATTGTTGCCGGCATCGGTTTCTTGGCTGCAGCGCTGGGAGCTATCTGGTGGGCGAAAAGGCGTTTCTGTCAAAATGCACCAGGGGAAAAATAATTCTTCGTCAGTCGTCAAACTTTTATAGAATGTTAAGTTTTATCATTGCACATAACGATTTGTCTATTCGTTACTAAGTTTAAGTAAGACGTCTATAGCATAAGTAACAATATATTAATTTATATATTTTCCTTTGTATAAATATATGCGGAAGATGGATTGAATGCATTGGGATTGTGAAATTTCATGATAGGTTATATTTATATCTCATGTACTGCATTAAGGTTGTCGTTTATGTTATATTGCGTTCAATAAAAACATTGCGATATTTGTATTTTATTTTCGATTGTTGGGCGTATCAAGGATATTTTTATTTGTATGGTAGATAATTAATTTGCGAGATTAGTTTACAACAAAAACTTAATTATTGATTCAAAATTACAAATATTGATAGAAAAAAATATATTATTTCTTAAAATTTATAATTTTTGTAGCAATTGTAACATAAATCATATACTTTTTTAAAACACAGACTTTTGTAAAATAAACAAACTAATAGTCATTCATCAATTCTAACAATATTGTAAAATAAAATAAAAATAAAAAATTTTACACACCATTTCTTTTCATAGTTTTTGTTTACAGATGAACTATCCACGGGAAAAAAGAGTATTGTTATTTGAAAATTTTTAGTTATATATTTTATAGTTTTTTATACTCCTATATATATTCTAATTGATACCAAATAGGTCATGTTTTAGATGTATAGTAATTTATTAATATTTTTCACACCTTTTAAAATAGTTACTAAATTAGTGTCAATTAGCAGAAATATAGGAGTATAAAAAACTATAAAAATAACTAAAAAATTTTAATTGACAATCCTTCTTATTCCTGTGGACTCTTCAGATATAATTAAAACAAAAATTACTTATACAATACCTTACCTTTAGAGACAATTTAACTTTTCCTTTAAAAGTGCTATTTGATATTTGATATTTGATATTTGATATTTATTTAACCAGAAAAGTTACAATGCAGTTTTACAATGTAAATCTAT
>UXGD01007648.1:0-10617 GCA_900474315.1 Torymus auratus | reverse complement strand
TTTTGATGGAACACGAGCGTTTTCGTATATGTTATGACCTATCAAATGAGATAAACCTTGTTCCGAAGGTGTGCCTTCAAAAAAAATTTTTAACATTTTGAACTGGCGATAAGTGCTACTTTTTTGGAGATTTCCTCATATATGAAATAAAGCTAAATCACAGTTATGCTTTCAATGTCACTCTCTGCAATAGAAATCGGGGTGAGCTAATTACGCTATTATATTACATGCAAATTCGAAAATCGCGCAAGCATACCAGTTTATTTCTGCCGTCGGATACAACTGAACCGCAAGAAACTTAAAAACTACTTTACGCAAAACAAGATGGCAAAAAGCAGTTCATATCATCTTTCATCGCCAGATAGAGCATACGAATCAACCAAAAACCGGTACAAAAAGTTTATTATCCTAACCTGTGGTGATCCCATAGGGCTACCCAGGACATTGAGAAACGTCGATCCGCCGCTACATCCGTTATTCGAGCCTGGCGACTGGGCTCTGCTCGAGGCTCGACTATCCGGTCTCGAGGCCGAGGTCGCGCAATTGTTGTAACCACTCGCCGGTGAGTCTGGCCAGTTGTCGGAGGCACAGGCAAGCGATGAGGAGGCGACGCTAGCAGCGCTGTTGTACTCTGGCGTCAGATGAGGCGCCGAGGATGGTGATGCCTGGGACTGTTGAGCTGGCTGGAAACCACCGCGCGACAGGATCTCCAGGAGGGAGGATTCCGAGTCACATACCGTGATCGAAGGAACATAGCAGGATGATGTAGGGGATGAACTGTTGCCGTTGCGCAGACTCGCGGGCGAGCCGTTTGAGTTCGTTTGCCATTGCTGCTGTTGCGGGGGCTGTTGAGGACGAATGATCAGAGGGTTAATTTTGGCAGTGAGAGAGTATAACAGGATATACATATCATTTTTTCAAGTGAAATTGACAGTACTTGATTGTCACCATCGTGCATAATACCAGACCAGCAGAACACTTATTTTTGAGGTTGAATATAAAATATGTAAATCCTGCGCTAGTATTAAAAACTGGTTTTCAGCACACAATAATTGCAAGAGGTTAAAATTTCACATAAACTACATTTGCAATTTATCATATAAAGATTGTAATTTTTTTTTTCCTCGCAAATAAATTAGCAGCGAATTTTCTATTTTCATATAGAGGATCTATCAACTAGACGTAATTGTGAATAACTGGTACATTGAACGCGGTCGTTGCCTGAGGTTGCTACCGCCTTTATCGTCGGCCCGAGCAATAAGCCTCGGATGCGGGTAAGTTTTTATTGCATCAATTTAATAAAGGTTTAATAAACTGGTTTTGTACTCTCACTTTCGCGTTTCGTATTTCATAAAATCAACTCCACCTTATCTCCTTATGTTATAAATAGAATAAAGGATATACGTTCGCTCGTGCGCGCGCACACCAAACGAATTAACACGTTTTGTGGCATTCCGCGTGATCTCCGACGAAAACAACATCTTACCGCGACATAGATTATTTACAATCGTGAGTACGAAATTTAATTGCATTATAAGTATACGCCACAAAGTGGACAACAACGAGGACGAACACGCGGAGAAGCAGTTGTATTCGATTCTGAACCCAAAACAATGCCAATAAGTAATGCATGTGTGCTCGTAAAAATAGAACGTAAAAATCTGGGACACATAAACAGACGCGTTCCTTTTTTTAGCTCTCCGCGCGGAGCCTATCCGGTTTCCTTGAGCGATAAGAAAGAGAGAAAGAATGGTATATACCAATACAACCGCAGAAAAGGCGCGAAACGAGCCACTCACCGAGAAGCCGGACGAGGCTGTCCCACCAAAGTCCGAGTGGGCCGGTGAGAGTGAGTTGGCCAGGGAGGGCGAGCCGTTGTACTCCTGAGTCATGTCCGACAGCTTGTCCAGGCAGAAGTCGATCTTCTCCCGGTACTTCCTATCCGTCATGATCTCCTTGGCCATCGTATCGAAGTCCGTCGAGTTCTCTGAATTCTGCTGCTGCTGCTGTTGGCCTGGACTGGAGGTTGTCCAGTAATGCGAGGACTCGAGGTAGGGTCTGGGTCGACCCATAGCATGCAGCTGCGGTCTCACTGGACCGCGTTCAATTAAACCCTCGTCATCCTCATTTTCATCTTCACTTTGTTTGTCCGATTTTTCATCGTCGGAGGCGATAATGTTCATCTTGTATACGCGGCTGTTCTGGGTTTTAAGCACTGTATCACTTTCATCATCGTCGTTGTCAATGATATTCGCACTTTTGTGGATATTAATGTTCTTCACACTGTTGATCACACTGTCGATGTCGTTGACGTACTTGTTACAGTCCTCGTTGGTCTCGGGACTGGACGAGTACGACGAGGAGCCAGACGAGCTGGAGGCTATACTGGAGCCCGACATCTTGATTGTGGCTGAAGGAGTGTTGCAAAAGTTATTACGCTTCTCGATCATGTGCTCCATATGCATCTTCGGGTCGATCTTTTCTGGCATGCGGATCTTTGCCATGATCGATAGGCTGGCAATAGCGCTGAAACATAATAAAATTGAATTCGATTGTTAGATACAATTTAAATGGAATCTAGTAAACATTTTATTTGGTAAAGTTGAAAAAATAGAACAAAAGAAAGACTACAATATCTTAGAATATCTTTGGGTGACTGGTAATGAAAAACCTGCGATCAATACTTTAAAATTCAAATTTTCGTCTAACTTCATGGAAATTTATGCACTGAAAAAGCTTGCAAATGTTTTTTAAACGATCGTTCCAGAAGCGGCTGGATTTTTGCAAAAAATTGAATCTTTTTCCAGACGGCGCGACCTTGACGCATGGAGGCGACATGTAGGTCGAAGCTTGAGCAATTTTTTAATTACGTTGATGTGAGTCTTTCTTTTGCGGATACAAAGCACGTATATCAACCAGAATCAACCATTTGCAACGATAAGAGTCTATCATTTCCGAAGACAACAAGCTTGCTCGCGATTGCTTCGAGTATTGTCCAAGCAGTAAAGATAAAGCATATATAAACTTTGCGTTTAGATACACATTATTCGACTCTAGTTTTCGTTTAGTGTGCATTGAAAATTTACACAATAATTGCCAGATTAAAGCTGCTTTTAAATTGAGTCATGTGATTCTACTTTTTTTTCTCTCTCATCAAGATATTTGCCGAGTTGTTATTATGAATCAATGATCGCGCTTCGAAAAATAAAATTACTCCATTAAGTTCAATTATCACGAACAAAGAGCCAAAGTGATTTCACGTTGCTAACATCGCATTTCTCGGTGAATTTGTGGCTTTTGCATAACGGTATAATAACACCATTAGCAATAGTGTTATCGGTTTACAACGGCCTACAAAAGAATACGAATGACGTTAACTTCCTTATCGTATTATAATTTCTCCCAATAATTACCCATTATTGTATAAATTGAGTGTGAAAAAATTGACATCGAAATGGCGAAAATTAAGTATCACGTGATTCGCAGAAAAACAAACGGACGTAGCGCCGACGTATCGATCTCAATTATAAAAATACATCGGACATCGCAATTGCAAAAATTAACGAGTGTGGAAAAAAAACTTATAAATACGTGCTGCACGTGAGTACGGGCTCACAAGTACAATGTTTTTACAATCATTTTGCGGCCTCAATCTACTTATATACTATATATCGTAAAGTAAGCTGTAAGCGTTCAAGTAACATAAAGCTTTTTTCACATATTTTATTCGAACAATTTTTTTAAGTAAAGTCAAGTCAGAATACTGATTTTTTAAATAAAAAGAAAACAGAAATGTCATTGACACAAAATATTCTCAACTAATGGTTACATTTTACTCGATAATTTTATAAATCGTCTTGAAAACGTATAAAAATATTTATGTTTACAGCACGAAGTATTATATAATTTCACATCTAAAAAAAACACCGTCACGAACACATTTTTATCATTGAAGTTATCATAGAATTGATAATGCATTCTACAAAAATAAAATTTTATTTTTTGCATCAGTTATCTATTTATAGGTCAGGCGACTCACACTACAGTCGTCAAATTCAACTATCATTAGCAAATAACTTTGAACGCTCTACTAGTCTACTTTCATGACGCTCCAGCTTTATTATTCATACTTCCACACGCGCTCAGAATCATGTCTACAGTTTATGACATAACGACAATCTTCGCCTATATCCACCGGATTTCAGGTACAAATTTCATCGTGCACTCTTCCTTCTTTGTCGCCACTCAATTCCCATTTTGAAAGTTACGAAAAAATCATAAATTATAGAAGACCACCTTGACAACTCCTACCACCACCACCACTGCGTTACTCACTCACGTGCCTGCGCGCGTCCCTCGCGTCTCCAGACCGCTATACTATTTATATGTATATACGCGCATCGTGGTAATGCGGGCCTCGTTATCGCTATCCTCCACCTATCCGCGTGTTTGTCTATTTACACGTGAGAGAAAGAGTATATGTGCATGTGTCTGTTGCAAGTGCAAGACCGCGTTCATTGACGTCAATACGGCGGTATCGACGTCGAAGAAAAATTCAGCGCTCGTATATATATATATATAAATACACATACAACGTGGCGGAAAATGTTAATTGAAGAAAAACCGTGGAATTCACGTAATCCCTTACGTGGAAACACGTGCCTGCGCACTCGCGTTGTATTATACTTAATCAATCAGTCGCGCGCTGAGATCGTTGATAAAGCCAATTTTCTGGCGAAGAGCATAACAAATTTTCTCGGATTACCGTATGTGTGTGTCTCTCTCTCTCTCTCTGTGCGCGCGGCTGTCGGGATTTTTTTGCGCTCCGCTGTGTGTAAACGCTCTATATAGGTGCCTCTTTATTTACCATTAGACACGCGCAGATCGACGTGTCACGTGCTTGGTTGAGCGCCGCATATATACGTACACGCGTTGTTGCGACTGACAGATGTATAGGTACGATGGTAATTTACATGCTTTTTCGAAAAAAAAAAGAAAAAACCTGTAACTTCTGTGACGATAGTTATAGCTTCGCTACGTCGCAAGCTCGTAATTATTTCAAATACTCGTACTTAATACTTCCAGCAATTAGCGTTATAAATTGTTAGCGTTCAATTACATAAACGTCGATCAATTTATGGCGTCACGTTCCCGTCAGTAATATTCTAATGAATCTTCCTAACTCCTCTAAAAATAAAAGATTTAAAAGCTTTATCTGCTAACCGTAATCTCTAAATGTTTGGTATATATAGAGGCCGAATAAAAAGGAAACATGATTTCCGAAAAATCAACACATGTGAGACACTGATAGGGAGGCTCGACTCTGTCCGTTAATGCTCTTGATCTCTTGGGGATTTCCAAGTTCGCATCTACCGAGAAGATCGTGCGGAGTCACATCAACAGACGCCTTTTTGCGTGAAAAATTGGCGCACATATCTATATACCTTTTTTTTGTGCCGCATCACGTACACACATACACAGACAACATGACGCGATAATGCAGGGGCAGCGACGGTAGTTCCTGGTAATCTCTCGGTTTCGCAACAGCGGGAATCCACGCGAGCCATCATCGTGTACCCATACATACACGCAGTCTATATATCCGCGCGAATATCGTGTGACGGGCTGGACGACGGACATCGTTTTCGCGGGAATTCAATTTTGTTTCCCGGGAAGGAAAGGTCGAGCGCGTTTCGATGATTCGTTTCCTCGTTCGATGCATATATCGGCCGACGACATGTGCTGTATAAAAGCTGGATTGGATGGACGCGTGCATTCTTCTTTCTTTTTAGCGGAAGGGGGAGAGAAAAAAGCTCGGTAGCGTGCGTTATTATCTATCGGTGGCGCTTCTTTCCTCTAGGCATTTATCTCCCGGCGATTTAAATTAGCGGGTACTTCGCGAAATTAGATATAGATAAAGAGGCGTCGATTATTTCTTTTGTCAATATAGACGCGTGATGTAAACACGAGTATATATGGCTGTAATGTTACACAATTCTGACCTAAATCTGATGTGGCATAAATCTGTTGGTGAAGAGGCTAAACATCGTATCTTAGATTCGAGTTTAAAAAATTGCTGTATAAAATAGTGTACGTTCTTACAAATGCGAAGATTTATTCGACAAATCGTAGAATATCCTTAATAAATGTTTCGCTTGTATGATAATTACTGGAGATAATAAGACAATGTAACTCACAGGAAAACCAAAAGAAACTATTAAAACTTTGTTCGAGAAAACCGCGAATTGGCCATCTTCGATACTGTTACGTGGCACGATATTTTTTGCTCTAGACGATTCCGCGTCTGTATGTCTATTTTTGTTTTACGCGGGCAATGACCCATGCTCCGTCATATCTCAATAATAGTAAAATAAACATGTGCATTTTATTTACGAATTTACATAAAAGAATGATTTACCTGTAAATTATTGTTAAGGAGCATAATAATCTTCCTTTACTATACGCGATGGATTGTGTTTTATAGTTACTTTTCTAAGGCGATATCAAGATTTTTCCACTACTATAAAATTTAAATGACTATTAAAACTCATAATTTTCCAATCGTCTGTTGATAATGATGGAAGAAGAAAATGTCAATGCAAGATGTATTAGAAAGTTGGCGTCTGCAAGATGCGTAATTAATGGTTTTATAGTTGCCAAATTGATCTTTAGCATTAGCATCGAGCTATAATTGCTAATCATGTCTATGCGGGAGATATATTCAGTCAAAATTCAAGTTTATATGTCTCCATTTAAAAGCTATTGCCTCATTCTAGGAGTCGATAAATCGCTGTATATATTATAATGAAAATAATGTCCGCCTCAACTCGTTTCTGTTCTAAAAATAACTTTTATAGGTAACACGATTATTTCAGACAGACGAATTAGAGTAAAAAATATCATTTATGCGCTTGCCAGAGCTTGACTCGAGATCAACGCTCTAAATACGTAATAGGGTCATAACTTAGTAAGATTATTCTTGTGTTTATTTTTCTGCCTCACCTATTTTGCCGACAGGTTGTCTTCAGTAATGTACCTCGGACGTCCAATATTCGCGCCAATTCCACCGACTCGCACATTTCTGAAAATACACGTGGAAAACGAAAGAATATTAACGACTGCGATATTGAACAATTTTTATCTTAAATATACATATACCCGTATCTAAAAGAGTACTTTTTAAATGGCTTGTCTACAATTTATTTTCTACAAAAACAAAAAGTGATAAATTTCATATGCGAGAGTGTTTGACAAATTTCGATAAGATATATTGTGTTAATTATTTCATTTTTTCTACAAGTTTGACGTAAACAAATATCCATAGCGAACGAAAAATTTACTCGTTTTTTTTTATTAAAATAAAATTAAAAGCATTATGATTTTATCAAAACTTTAGAAACAACAAGTGTATGCGCATTTAGACATTTTTTTGTCATCTTGTTCAATTTATACCCAGCTGTATCAATAAATTATACATTCACACACATAAGCGGGCCAAAAAAACTTGTTCACCAAATTTCAGAATTATCATTCATTCGAGTCTTACAGAAACAATGTACAAGGCAAAAGCTCAACACCGAAAAGTTTTTCTAACGAATTCACTAAAAAGAAGTTTTTTTTAAATATGAAATCCAAATGTCGCGCGCCATACGGATTCGTCATCACGTTGTTGTCGTTTCTCGTTGAATTTCGTACTGCGCGCCAAAGCCCCTACATCGATTACATTAATTGAACGTCGTCATGTGGATCGCGGCGAAATTCGCATTTTCGTCAGTTGTCTTATAAATTTGTTTTGAACGATTTCGAAGGTGAACGGTATATTTGTTGCCTTTGATTCCCTTTCGTCAGGAGAAGAGAAAGAGATTAGGTCTGCCACGAAGGTACATAACGGATTACGCTGAAAGTCACTTTTCGAGAACTGCTCGAAAGTCGAGAAAGAGATATTTATGAATATTAAGTAAATTTCATAATCTTAGATTGGATTTTGGACTATCTGAACATGGCTTTCTAAATGCGACAGCGTCTGTTTTCTTATTTCTGGTTTTCATTTAGAGATTTTTAGTAATTACATATTTTCTATTTATGGATTCGCGTGATTTTAAATGGCGCTAACATAATCGTTTTAATTGCAAAATACAATTTTCATTTATAACATTTATCCGTCCATGTAATGTAATACTGAAATAGATTAAACTGCACAGTTTTCTGATATCAGCGTCCTTGTATTTTTTATTTTTAAAGTTTTCAAAACCGTTATTTTCTTGCACTGATGCTAAGTAGATGATTAAATACAGCGATGATCTTATCTGATGATAAGTGTACAAACAATACTCATGTAAGTACTTGAGATAGCAGTTTAATTCAAATTTCTGTGTACTTCACAAGAAAAAGTATTGTATGTCAGAAACTTATTTCAACTACACTTCATGGATTCGACATGAAACAGTATCAATTTAATAACGATTATCAAAATGCGTTCTATATTATTTGTTCATTCAACTTTGGTTTGTATGTGTTAACGTTACTTTACGATAAAATAAACGAAACAAACTTTTATTTTTTCAAATATCATAAGATGCGTGGTTAAAAAGTAACCTTGAAAATATATTAGATAATGAAATAATGATAAAACGAAAATTTTTGCGCGTTTGAAATTATATATTTCGTACCATCTATAATTAAGTCGAATTATTTAAAATACCCACCTAACAGTTTTCACTGAAAAAACCTTGTATCAAAATATATTACACATTTCAAATACGGGAAGCTTTTTATAATCAACAATATTTTCATGTATTCATTTTCTTAATACAGCAAAGAAAAGTAAATTAATTGTGTGCTTAGTCACTCCGAGACGGCAATGCTTTTCTTGACCTTATTAAAATATGATTAATCGTATCGGGCATTTTGGAAGACAACATCTGTGAAAATATTAATTTTTCCACGAAGTCTGAAGTTGTTTTTCACGCGCATCTCTTCATCCTTACAATGATTAAGAATTATTTATAATCTACATGTTAATAATAGTTCAAAACATGTGGCCATAATGTTTGGCAAGTAGGACTTTGGAATAATCGCCAGTTGATTGTGAAAACAGCAATTCGACAAAGATAAACAAATCGACAATGGAGCCTTATCAATTGAAAAAACGTAATAATTGTCTTGATTAACGTATACTTCAATACATGCAAAAAAGTGTTAAAAATTATTCCAAACGCCGAGAAAGTTCTCAGAAAACAAACTTATTTTAGAATTTAGATAACATTTCTTATCGTAATAAATAACAATGGATTAAAAGCACTACAATATCATTGGAATAATCGCATTAAATTTTTTTTATAATTGGGCATAAAAAAGGCTACAGAAAGTTACCCATCACATCTAAAACAATCAAATAAATGCAAACGAGTAATCGCAATAGTTATGAAGTCAACCCGTTCAAATTTATTTACCATAAATAAGTGAATTAAAATTTTCCTAACAATCAAACCCGTTATCGTGACCCCCCTTGACAACAATTCGCTGCACGCGCACGTCGCGTCGCCGCGCTCTCTCTCTCTGCACACATCAATGTAATCTTTCGTTAAACAAATGTTACAGAAAATCGGTATAACCGGCGTCGGCTCATACGAAGCGGGTTAACGAGCTTTATCAATTTTATCATTTTGAAAAGGCAATAACTCATCACGATTTCTCGGAACGCGCGATTCCAGCTTTTTCGAGAGCAGTTACGCACACACGTGAGCGCTGCACATTTTCATATACCGAAAGTCGGCATGGATAGGTATGTACGAAATTCACCGGCGCGCATATAATATTGGAGAGTTCTCAAGGTGGTTTCACGTTAAAACTCTGCGCCGGTATTAAAACGATAAAAAGCACACGTATGCACACACGCACACACACAGAGAGACAAACTCAGAGGGGAAATCACATGATTATAATATCGCTCCGATCTCGTCGTCCAGAGTAATTTTTATCACATCCTTCAAGGCTCGGCAATATAACCTGGGACTTTTATCCGGGTCGAATAAAAATTTCACGAGGCGTATCATCATCACGAAATTATACCAATGCCATCATACACAAGTTTGCACACACACACACACACAGAGCTGCAGCAGCAGCAGCACACCATTCACTTTTCGTTCTCCGTACCTTAAACTTCGGCACTGCTGAATATCGTAACATACGAGCATATGCTACCAAAAAGCTCTTAATATATTAGCAACCCACACACGAAAAAACGATGATCTCTCTCTTGCACATATGTATAAACGTCACTTCGACAATAATTGATGGAAGACACAAACGCGCGGCCGCGAAAGAAGCGGATCGAGAAGAGCGCGCGCACGAGATCGATCGATCGGCAGCCTTCTCGCGACTGCTATATGCCGCCGCGTGCGTCTGTTATTCCGGCCGATGGTATATACGCGCGGCTTCGAGAGCAAGAGAGAGAGAGACAGAGAGAAATAGAAGGGGACGAGAGCGCCGACGACGACGACGACGCGCTATCGCGCTCGCACACACACACGCATGCACGGCTTATATGTACGCACAATACGCATAATATTAATGAAGGAGCGCTCGTACGCAGGCCACCAGTCACGTATATAT
>UXGD01007647.1:0-10619 GCA_900474315.1 Torymus auratus | reverse complement strand
CAAACGCAAACAGTCAAGGGTTACTTATACGGAATAGTATTCCGCGTGTCAATGCTTAAACATTTGATTTTCCAGTCCGGCCATCACCTTCATCCTACAATTAAACACTATAATCTACCATTCGCTGCATAAAAACGAATTAAATATTATTTTATATTTCTATGACAGAATATAAGTCCACGGTCTCCAATAGACTTTATAAAAACTTTCCTTTTACAAAAATATCTAAAAACATAGACGAAAAAAAAATGTAACCAATTCTAAAACAATTGTTATTCTCAAATGAAATACACAATTTACCCCATAGGTAAGAACCTACACCACCCCCAGATCATTCCCTCATAACCGAGTAATTAATTTTGCGTATCACAGGGCTCACATTACAACTTCTTCTCCTCAAATGACAAACGCTCAACATCATATATACATGGTCCCTGCCTTCTCCGCAAACAATACCAGGGTGGCACATATTTCTCGGGCCAACAATACCGAGCGCGCGCCTCCGATCGTTTTAATTTTTGCGGTCAAACGCAAGCAATCCGCGCGTATAACGAAACCCTCTTACTCTCTCTCTCTCTCTCGGGAATGAAAAATTGCTCTAGCCTCTCTCCCTCGCTCTCGAACACACCGAGAGTAGTTATACACAGTAGACCAGCCCACCTCGCTCCCTCGCCTCTTCCTCAAAGGACCTCGCGCGGCACGTGCTAGTCTCTAAGGTCTCTCCTCCTCGTCGTCGTCTATGCACAATGCGCGCACAGCGCAAGACGATGGCGAACGGGGGGACCGAGAGAGAGAAAACCGGAAACTGTATAGGTACATACGATGAAATAGAGACGACGACGCTGCTGTACGCGAGCGCGCGGGCTCAAGGTTTTTCTCTCTCTCTAGGCGCACGGCTGTCACCCTTTTTGAAGCGCGCGCTCGCGCTAAGCATCATGCAAGGAGCGGCGATTCTTATACTCACTCGCCCTCTCTCTCTCTCTCTCTCTCTCTTTCTCTCGCAATAGGTATAAGAAAGGAGGGCGAAAAATCGCCGAAACACCCGGTAGATCGTGCAGGGAAGACAATACCCCTCTCTCTCTCTCTGTCGCTCTCCTAGAGCCTTTCGCAGGGTAAAAGGCGAAATCCTCTATACTCCGTCGGGGGTTTCCCGCCGCGCGCGCGTGTGTAGTTCCCTTCGCCTATTCAGAATTCAAAAAGTACACACAGAGCCGCGTTCGTTACGTCTTCTCAGGGCTTCTCTCTTTCTCATTCTCTCCTTCTTGCTCGCTCGTTCGCCAGGCTCTCCTGACAGCGATGAGCTTCGAGATATGCACTTCGCTGCCCTGTGAATGAAGTTCATATATACCTATATATAAGAAAAGTGACGAGAGGCGCGCGCGCACACAAGAGAATGAGCCACATATATATACGAGCGCGCTACGAAGTTTTTTGAGAGTAGGAGAACAATGTGCATGTCTATGTGCGTGTGTATAAGTAGGTGAGTAGGCGAGGCTGTGTGCGTTGACGGACTCGCATTATACATGGCGAACGGGGCCTCTCTCCTGTTCTTTCACCCGTTCTTCCTCCTCTCTCTCTCTCTCTCTCTTCTTCGACGATTGTTCGGCTTGTTTGCCAAATATTATCGTAGCGATGATGCTGCTCCTGCTGCTCACCTCTCTTTCTAGGTAAAGTTCGAGCCCTTATATACCTACACTTAATCGTTTGCTCTTGCTGCTCATGAAAATGATCGCGTGATGATTTTATTCATCGAGAGAGAGAGAGAGATGCACATAGAGTGAAAGAGGAGGTAGAAGTGTGTATATATGTACATAGAGTTTTTTTGGGCCCAGCTCTCTCTATTTCTATGCAGATGGCGTGCCGCCTATATCTCAGTGTATACACGTACGAGTACATGCGACCGATTGAAAGAAACGTATCGCGGATTATCGGAATACGCTTTGCATGTGCTTACATTGTGTGCGAATCGCTCATGCATATGCGATTTCCCTCGATTGTATAGAGAAGCGAGTTTTTCATGGGTGAGGTGGGCAGTACATTTATATAGAGAGTATGCGAGACACTTCAGATTATGACAACTTTGTCAACAGATTAAAATTTTTGTCTACGACACAAGAGCGTGCCGCTGCGGAGCTATTTTTGTAGAATTTGTGTATAGGTACGCGACTCATAGACGCGCGTCTCCTTTGAACGATGACGGTGCTGTAAGATAAATCTGTAAGGTAAATCTGCACAATGTTACATTGTAGCGGCGATGGAATATTAAGAAAAGGAGTTAAAATTAGAATATAGGTCATGTGCGAGAAAGTAAATATAGTCGTAAAATTTGTAAGAAAACTTCGAGCCGCGTATATATACCTTATCTTGAGCGTTATTCTTATATAGTGTAGAAAGTGTTACCAATTAGCATGTTTTTGCAATTAAAAAAAAGTAATAATTTTCAGTGCTTTAGGTTCTGATTATTTATCCATAAATTATATATTTCTTTAAATGTATTCAAATGCTAATTGCAAAATTAGTAAACTTAAAATTTGGTCATTATATAAATTTTGCGCAAAAAATACCAAAATTTTTTTATTTAATTAAACGATAAATTTCCACTTTCCATCGAAAAATGCTCGAAGCACGCGAGAGCGCAAAGTAGCAATGAACCCATTAATAACTCTGGCTCTTTCTCACTCTCTCCGGACAGCGAAAATCGCCCCGAAATAAATTCTCCGCTCGCACCTGAAAATTCGCGCATCACGCAGAAAGAACGCGAGCAAGCCTCTCTCCCTCCCTCTCCCATCATCATAGTTACCCACCTATGCTACACGCACGCACACACACATCAACCCGCAACAACACAAGCCACTCTTTCTCTCTCTCCCCCTCTTCTACTCTCTCTCTCGCAAAAAGCGCGCCGCCTGCATAGATGCACGCCGCCGCTCACACACTCGCGCCTCCTCGCAAGCGACCTAGAGAACAGCCACCACCACACATGCTTTCGCACTCACATATATACGTGCTTACCTACTACTCTCTCTTGAAATTTCGGCTAAGCCGGTGCGCGGGCAGCTGCGCGCACACGCGTGTAAGTATATACGCATACGCTGTCCCTCCTCTCTTTCGCAAAAGTGTCTCGCGCGCTCTTGTGGGCTTTTTGCACACGGCGGCGCGGACACCCGGTAGATTTTGCACACGCGCTAGCTGCGGCTGGCCATGCAAAATGCGCGAGTAGAGAGCAGCAGCAGCAGCAGCAGCAGAGCTCGCACCGTGCCGGCTGCTCGCATCAATGTGTGCTGTATGTGTATCTGCGTGCGAAAACCGCGAACAGCCAATGGGGCCGCGGGGCCCAGGCGGTCGTACGGGGGTAGCCCACGTGACCGCCCCGCGCGAATCGCCCCAGCTCCTTCGCTACTACTACTCGCTTTCTGCGCCGGCTCCCTCCCCCCGCCCCGCCGGCGCTGCGCGCGCTCACTCTGCATGCACCTACCTACTACCCCGAAAAAAGCCGGCGTGTGTGTGTACAGATATAGATATACACGCATGTATGTATATATAGGTATAACATGCGCGGCGGCGCAGCCAAGCAGAGGGGAGGGAGAGAGAGGTTAGGTTTCGCGCTCGCTGCTCTACGCATACACACACATACACGTCGCCGCTACCGCCGCGCGAAGAGAGGAAACGAGTTTGCATCGCTCGCGCGCGCATAGGCGCTTCGGCTCGCGCAACGAGAGAATAAGAGAGAGAGAGAGAGAAAGAAAGAGAGCGAGAGAGAGAAGAAAGGAGAGAAAGAGAGAAAGAGAGGAGAGAGAGGCCAGCGGTGGACTGTCTCCGGCCAAGGCGAAACAGTCGGACGCAGCGCGAGACACCGAGTGCAGCCCTTTCGATTTTTTCGCGAGAAAGCGAGACACGACCAACATACCATCAAGAGCACGCACGCACAGCACCTCCGCTCTTCCCCGAGAAAGTCGAAAATCCCACCTCGCACTCATCGTCGTCATCGCCAGTGTGTGTCTCTCTCGGCTCGCGTGGACGTTTATTAAACACACACTCGTCACGTTTTAAAAAAAACACGAAGGAAAGTTCGGACGATCGCCGGCCGCACGAAGGCGGCAGGAAAAACAAGCGAAAAGCGCTGCATACAGACGGAGAGAGAGACCGACTGAGGTTATAATACGAGGAACCAACAGCAGCAGCAGCAGCACCACCACCACCAGAGAGGGAAGACAAAATAGCAACGCGAAGCTACATACATATACGATATAATATTACGAGAGAGAAAAAGACTTGTGCGCGTCCGGCTATCAAAGAAAATCTGTGTTTCGCCTATACATATACCTACAGTGTTGTTACACGCGCGCGCGCGCGATTATAGTCGGTGTACCTCTACGGTAACCACAATAATAATATAAAAAAATACGCAACCGATAGAGCAAAAAAAAAAAGAAAGAAACAGTGCAACTGCTAATATACCATTGCCGGCTATATATTAAACGAGAGTCGAGGACGACGGTGCCTAAGAGTATCTATAGCGCGCGCGCGCGATAGATCATCGGGGCGCGAGAAACGGCCGGCGAGACGGGCGGGAAACGCAGACGGCGCGGCAAGAAGCTGGAGACGGCGGCGGCGAAGACGAACGGGGCACGAAATTCCCCGGCAAGGCCGCCACCAGAAGGAGAAAGAGCCTCAGCTAGCAGCAGTGGCAAGACGAGGATCGAGGTAGGAGGAGGTGCAGGAGCCTGCAGCAAAACGCAGCAGCAGCAACAGCCTGTCGCGATGTCGAAGCTCTACGTCGGCAACCTGCCCAGCGAGTGCAACGAGGCGGCGCTGCGCCAGCTATTCCAGGAGCACGGTTTAGCCTGCACGACGATCCTGGTGAAACGAGGCGGATATGCGTTCGTCGACTGCTGCGACCAGTCAACTGCCGATCGGGCCATCGACAAGCTCAACGGTGAGATTCAGATTGTTTGAGCTTGAAAGCTTCGCGAGATCGAGCTGCTGCTTATGGGTGCTTGCGTATTTCATGGGGACGGAGATGCATACACCCCCTACTCTCTCTCTTTCTCTCTTGTGCTATAGAGGGAGAGAGAGAATGGAGCGCGGAGGCGCACGTGTGCGACGAGATACCAGCTGCTGAGGAGGAGAGGAGAGATAGCGCGCGAGGGAGGAGAGAAAGCTTATGCTGCTGACGCTGCTGCTACTACTACTGCTATATACATATACTGCTGCTTACAGTTTCGCTTTCTTCTTTCTGTTTTTTTTTATTATTATTATTGTTTGTACGAAACACGCTGCTTATACATATGCCAATTGCTTTTTTTTTATTACACAATGCTGCTTTTTTATGTTTGTTTATAATATGTCCTTGCTGCTTTTTGTTTACGCTTATTTATTTATTTACCATCCTGTGCCATTTTTTATTTGCCTTACAGAGAAAGATGAAGATAAGAAAGAGTTCCTGAGCTTCCCTGTTTTTTCCCTGCTTTTTTGTTCCGCTTCCTTTATTATATTGTTTGTTTATAACCTCTTGTTTTGGTTATCCCTTATTTATTTACAGGTTAAGATACTGCTTCTGCGGGCTATATAGTGCATAAGGTTATATCATATATAAGAGCTTTATTAGTTTATAAGTTGGCTATATACACATAACGCTTACGATTTAAGGTGTACTGTTAATACTTTTATACACGCTTATATGACTGCAATGTAATGCTTACAAGCTTTTTTTACTTATAAGATAAGTTAAGTTATACAATTAAGACGGCTTTGTTTATACAACTAGACCGTAATTTAGCTTTTTTTAAAATCATAGCATACAAAATAGAATATAGTTTTCACGCGATAGATAATTTGCTAATTAGACTGTATTAGAAAGAAAGAAATTCAAAATGAATGAATTATTTCAAAGTATATAAATCGTTGAAATAATCTTATATTTGCCCAGTGTGGAGAACGTGCCAAACAACTATATCTTAACTAGAAAATGATTGTGATACGGTTCCGCGAACAGCAGAATCTGATTATGTACAGTATTGAAATTCAAGATAACGCGCTTCTATTTTTGCTCGTTCAATTTCCATACACGCGCGCAGTCAACAGCCACTGCTTTATTTATTTGTAACTCTCGTGCCCCATCATCTGCACCATTAAACGTTAATTGTAAAATTTTCTCACCCGCCAAACGTTACCACAATCAGTATTATACTGCAAAAATTTAGAACCTCAAAACAAAAAAACCGCCAAACCGTTCATTAGCGTCCATCGACGACCAATCAACCAATCGCGCCATATATAGTACAATATAGCCGCCGCTGTATACCTCTCACCCCCTTTCGCGCCAGCCCCCCCGATCTCACGCGCGCGTTCGGCTTCTCTCAAAAATTCGAAAAAGCCGGCATCAGCACATGCATGGCGCGCGCGCGCGCCTCCCTAAAACCGACGCGCCGGTGCGCGCGAGCGAGACTAGACAGACTATAGCGGCTGAGCACCACTGCCGCGTGGCCTCGAAATTGTTTCCGCCGAAAAAGAGCTCTACGAGCCGGGCGAAGGAGAGACAGAGAGAGAGAACGAAAGAGAGGGAACGCGCCGACCGGCAGCAGCAGCCAACGTACATTTCCATTCACGAATTCGCGCGCGCGAGCAGCTAGCGCGGTTCTTTCTAATATAGCAGTGCAAGCCGCGTATGTAGAGCGAGAGAGAGAGAGAGGGATTAGGCTCGCGAAATCTAATCTGTCGCGCAAGCGCGTAAGCGAAGAGGATACTTGCCGCGGTGTATAACACGTCGTGGGCGCGCGGGATTTTCGGCAGGAAAGTTGACCAATTGATAATTGAAGAGTCGAAAAGCCACTAGAAATCGCGAAAGAAGGAAAAACGTATCGTGTTGTTGCGGTCGCTCCGTTTTGAAAGGTTTCGGAGTCATATACTTTGTAACAGAGTACGTTTACCGGTTTCACCGAAGTAAAAATGAATTCTAAACATAATCAACTTATTATTTCGTAGTCAAAATATCTCATAAACCAATACATATCCATAACACTCGCAAGCAAACCGATTCGATCCGATCCCAAAACTAAACTTAGCCTAAAACAAAAGCCATCATGATCCTCCTCATTTTAACCATTCACCTCAGGCTTTTCCTACATCCTATATATACTCGGGCAGCTTACCAATACATCGTATATCGCGCGGCGAACACGTGGTGCGCGAGCCAGTCCCACGCGCGGCGCATCAGCCCGCGTCCAACATGGCGCCGCCGCCGGCAGCCGGCAAGGTCACGCCGCTCAGCGCAGGCGCGCGCGAATAACTAGTCTGTCGTGGGCGAAGGAGGGAGGAGGAGGAGGTCCGAGACGAAGAGAGTAGCGAGCGATCTGGACGCGGGTGCAGCGTTTTCGAAATTTGAGGTTTAGGGGGGTTCTCGGTGACGGAGGGATTGAGACGATGGTATTATTTTGTGGGGAGAGGAATTTATTTGTTGATAGGTTAGGTGTTCGGAAATAATTTTTTAATTCTCGGGTTCGATGGGTTTGGAAAAGACTTTCGGGGAAACTCAATATGATTGAAACCGAGGTACATATGTTATATGCTCCGGAATACCTTTAGGTCCAAGTGACACGAAAATTAATGGCCGTTTGATAGCTTACTCTTGCACTTGGCATCGCTTTGCCCCTACAACGAGAACTCGCTTTGTCGGTAGACAAATTAGTACAGCGCTTGGCTGATTGGTTGGTTGCTTGGTAATGCTATTAATTATTTAAAGAGAATTAATTTCTTCATTAGAGAAGCAATAAATCTAATGTGAAATTCGTTTATTTTAACATTTCGCATTATAACGAAATAATCATTCATTTTGAAAATAAAACAAAACAATAGATAATAATGATATATATAGATTATTTTATTGTTCTTGTTGTTAATTAATTTATATCACAGAATTTTTTAATTTATTGTTACTGATAGTATAAACAAGTATTATACAATATCGATATTACAAAATAAAGGCAAAATCACTTAATCTCCGCAACCAAAAAAATAACATATAATTTAACGTTATCAAACTTTATGAACATGTGAGCGAACCGCTGGTACATATATACAGAAATATCGTAAAAGATTGTGCTCGTAATGTATATAATATCATTATGTAAGAGCAATGAATTCGAGAATGTGCCGTAATAAATGAAGTACCTATACATCGCCTAAACCAGTTGCACACGCACACACCATTCTTCCGCTTCCTCCTTGTCACACCTATATATATATATATATGTACACATTTTTCAGCTCGCAACGCCAGTCGATGCTTCTTGCATGATGCATAATACGCATTATACTGTGGTGGGTAATAGTCGCTTTATGCTTTAACTTATAAGTGCTTTAAGTTAAGTCAATTATTTAGTGTTAAGTATATATATTTTATTATTATTACGTCATATTTATTATGAAATGCTTATTATATACCCTTGATTACATAGTACTCGGTAACAGTTATTTTATACGTATATATTGTTAATATACGAACACCGTATATAGTGCAGCTTATCGCCGCGCGTACAACATACAGCGTGTTTATTTTTATAACTCGACGATCGGAGATGGGCCGTATCTTCGCGATATGCCAGCTGGCGAGCATGTTTCGGCGATTAAAAAAAAAAGAAGAAGAAGAAGCAACGTTGACGTTATATAGCCCTCTTATTTCATTTTTATTTAAAAGCTTCCGAGAACTACTGACTCACGATACAAAGTTTAAGGTCATCGCGTTAATAATCTTTCGTTTAGTACTTGCAACTGTTTCACTGCGGCTATATATTTTTAAGGTCCCCTTTCGTTCGTAGAGTTAGTCATGTTGAACTTTCTTTTTTAAATTAGTCCATTAATTTTAGAAAAAAAAATGAGAAAAATTGCAATAGAGACTTTTTGGTCTATTATTTACTATAATTACATAGTTTTTTATTATTAAATACCGACCAACATTCATGGTAATTTGAACATACTAAGCCACCTAAAATACAACGATACGATAATATAACCAATTCACCGATCCCCCAAATAAACGTTACTTACACGCCTATTCAAAAAATCCTCATTTTCGAATTGGAAGCCCACCCCTCTGGTTAAAAAACGCAGCGGAGCGAAAGAGACGCAGTCGCGCGCCAATTAAAGCGCGCAGGAACATTAGGAAACTAAATATCCTATAGCTTGTCGATCGCCGGGCCCCCGTGTGTGTATACACATACGCGCACAGCCACGAAATTCGTTTCCTCCGAGTAGCGAGTAACTAAACTAGTTTGGTCGGTTTATAGTCCTCCTCGGAAGGTCCTAGGTGAGGTGAGGTTAGGCTGTGCGAAGCGCGAGCGGCATATGCTAGGCCCTCGTTAAACTTTCGCGAGAGCCCTTCCCACACGTATTTTCGGTATATATAGGCAGTGGTGCAGTCTCGAGAGCGCTTGGAAAGGCCAGGCGCGACGCGCTGGTTTAGGTGTGAGTTTCGAATGATGGTGGGGTAGTAGCGAGAAGTATTGGCATTATTATTATTATGTTGATGTTAGATGTGGATAGGGGAATAATTGATAGCTTATGTATCTTTGGTATTTAGATGTCCTTATTCGATTTTAACGGGGCTTTGATAGTCGAGTTCTGGTATCTAAAAATAAAGCTCAGTGCTCACATAATTTCGACAAATGGCCCCTTTTACTTGAGATGTCGGCAATCTAAAATCAAATATGCTCTATTTCGTTCCAAAATCATGTGTCTCTTCTATTGACTGTCACTTTGCAGATTATTTATAGTACGAAAACGAGCAAAAAGGATTATAAAAGCATAGACAGGAAAAGCTGAAATTTAAGATGTTTCGTTAACAAAATTTTAATTTTTACGAAATTACAAGCAATCAAAGATGTAGCGAAAGAAGATGGTTACATAAATATGGTCAATTAAATCATGAAAGAAGGCAAATTTTTAACCATTTCGATTGACTGTAATGACATAAAAATTAAATTTTTTATCGAAACAGAACTTAAATTTTAGCTTTTCCTGTCTATACTTTTATAATCCTTTTTGGTCATTCTGGTAATATATAACAAATTTGGAAAGCAACAGTGAACACGAAAAAAATGCTTAAAAAGATGGCCAATTAAATCGTGAAAAAAGTAGACAAGTTTTTAACCATTTTCTTCGCGAGTTAGATTGACGATATCTCAAGGAAAGGAGGGCTCATTTGAGATAATATTGTGAGTACTTGGTTTTATTTTTATAGATACCAGAAATCGACTTTCAATGCCCCGTTGAAATTTGTTTTCTGGGAGATGTGCACTATCCTTGGAAATAATCAATTGGACGCCAATTAATAGAATGAATTTTATGCGTCTACATAATTGAAATGTAAAGAAATAATTTTTAATAATTTAGTAAAATTAGCAAAAAGAATGTAAAAACTGTGCCTATAAATTCGAACTTATTGCATTCTACAAAATACTGAATATAATATAAAAGTTAATATAAACTTGAAAAAATCATTCTCTAATTTTTCTGTATTGTGCTCTAGCGATATAAACTTCAGACCCAATACTACTTACATTCTTTAATAACAAAACCTTATAACGTCTCTTCGAATGTCAAATATGACACTTAAATTCGTC
>UXGD01007646.1:0-10621 GCA_900474315.1 Torymus auratus | reverse complement strand
AACATCGAAATTCATCAAAATCTTTGATTCGAAAATTTTCACCGTTACAAAGCTTTCTCTTTGAGAAAGCAAAACAAGTTTTTCAGAACCAAGTTTGAAACTTGAGTTTCTTATAACTTATGGTAAGCCTTTAAAATTACTTACCAAAATCTTTTTCACCATTCAATCGACTTGCTTACTCTTGTACGTCTACAATATGAATAAGAATTTCAAGACAAGACGATAATACTTTTGATACTGAAAAAACCAAGACAAGAGAGAAAATTTCAAGAATTTACAAGAGCGAAACAGTATAAGTACAGAAATATCGCATTGTCTTGCTCTCGTGCAGCCCTATTTGTAACATACACGACTTATTTTATTTCAGCACTTAAAACGTATTTGTCTGCTTAATTCTTTTTCCAAATTTCCAACTTCACTTTAATTATGCACATCTCTTTTACAAGTTGATAATTCTTAACGTATCAGAAACTTAACAATCTAGTGGTAATCCCTAACAGGCATTAAGCAGTCAAAATCCAAGTGATCCTTCTCACTCATTCCGCCTACATATACTCATCGTCCGATCATCCTCCACAGAAGCCCCGCGCCGCATTCGCAATCCCGTAAACGGAATCGACGAGGCACGCGATGCCCACGCTCGAAAACACTTACACGCGCGCTCTCCCCGATGGAAAGCCATATATCGTCGCAGAGGAATTAATCTGCGGAAATCACGCAGTGACGACAGCCTGATCGCACTCCACACGATACGCGGGAATTTCCGACGTATGAGCTCGGAATGCGTGATGCCTGATGTGTACTGAGAGAATATGGAAAGCGGCAGAGAGTGGCTGGGAAGTTGGAGATAATGGGAGCAATGATGCTTATGGATTGATTGAGTGGTATGCTTTGACTCTTTTTTACGATAGGAGTTTAAAAGTTACAATAAATTTCGTCAAATGGTAAAAAATCCATCAAGTTCAGTGATCAATATAACTAACGAGTTTTCGTTACTCTAATTCCCATCAACCTAGCAAACCTTCATACAAGAGCCTCGGTAATCCCTTTGAAACGCAATCTCTCTCTTACCCCAAATTCAGCTGAAATCAGTTGCCTCGGCACGCCGCAAATGCAACGACGCCGGTATACAACACTACACCTCAGCGAAGTAACACGGCACTACGTCAATTTGAGCGCCAACCGCATTGCTATCCGCGTGCCTTGCGTAAGCGCTTGGAATCCCATCGCCCGTCAAGCTCTTCCAAGAACCTGCGTCGACGTACAGCGTGTATAGTCCTACTCTCGAGCTCGATGGCAAACGGGTGTACATAGTTATAGCCCTTCGCGGGATTCCCTTGTATACCGCAAAGCTGCGCGGCTTTTGGTTTTGTGCAATTGGACGGTGGTGTGTTTTGACGGCCACGCTTGATGTGACGACGATTGGCACGAGGTGATGTACATAAGATAGGTATATAAGCTACTGGTTGTGGGTACACGTATTGCTGTGGATTTAATTTATGCAGCTGGGGAAATTTGATATAAAGTTAATTATTTCTACTGTATCCGAGGTAGTAAATTTAGCAACACACGCCGCGCGATAAGATAACATCGTAATGGTCGAAAATCCCGGCTCGACTTAATCCGGGGCGATCGAATCTTCTAAATTGGAAAATGTCACGAGCTCTATATACATACACATACTAGCCCGCGAGAAATTCGGTGGAAATAGATTTATATTCCAAAAAGTATTTCAAAAAAAGAAAAAAACAAGTTTTACGCCGTGAGCCTGATAAACATCAAATTTCGTTGATTGAATAAATTGTCAATATACTTGTCTACGGAAAAAGTGTACACTTTTAAAATTAAGATGCAGGATTCCGTGACACATATACACGTGACATTCCGACATAGGTCCAGTCCCCCAGTATATTACGTAATTCTTTTGAATACGTTCCATCCCGCCATCCGAGGAATGTATCATCTCCCGACAGAGCTTGTCAGAAGCATGCGCGTCCGTATTATCTTGGCCTGTCGATTCGCCCGTCGCGTACGGGGCGAAACATTCGAGGCGCGCTTTGACGCATTGTTGCTTTGTGAATCCAGGCCAGAAGCACATCAGGAGAGATAGAGCAAGAGATCTGCTTGGTCCTTGAGTTTTGTGTCTTCCTCCGGTATGATCTAGTTCCTTCCTGTAGCATTTCTTTGTATTATGGTAATAGTAGTGATGGAGTTAGAGAGATCACTTTAGGAATTTTTTTAAAGATTATACGTATAAATGCTATATCGCTGCGTGGTATATTGTTGTACCTTATATATACATATATATATATATATATATCTCAACGATACTCGACACTCCCACTTTAGCAATGAAACGTGCTACCCGAATATATATACACCTACTGCTGAAAAACCGCACCGAGGTTTCCCGCGCGCAAACAAACATCCTGGCGGCGCCGTCCCCGAGATTGCAAAATAGATAAGCGCAGTGGTGTACGTATATATATAGCCGCGATACGTGAGCTGGATTTCTCCCTGCCGACATCAATTTCCAAGATAGTCGGCTACTCTCACTCTCTCCATCCGCACCCTCTTTTTACGCCGGATATTCGAGAGGAATCCGATTCCTCGGAGGGCGCGCGAGGTTCCGAGGGATTCGCGGTCATAGGCGTCTTTAGGGATGAGGAAGATACGAGCTACCGAGTGGTGGTTCGTATACTATTAATCGGTGCGGTACTGTTTCGATTGCATATATAGTCTATAGTGAGACTCGGATCTATTCGAGTATAAGTGTCTGTATTTTTCAGGGGTTCTTATAGGGCGCACGATATAGCAAGATTAAAATCTTGATCTTGTATTGTCTTGCCTTAATATTAAAGACAATAATCGATACAATGTTTATATACAGTTCTCAATACAATATCAAGATTGTGGTGCCAAGAATGTAAAAAATCTTGTCTTGTCAATCCATTAACATTGTCTAATTGTAATAATTTATCAAAATACGCGTAATATCTCTTCCTATATCCCCTATTAATTTATAAAATATGAAAACGTTTTCCTTAATAACAAATAACAGAGTGAAGATATTTTAAATTTTAAAAAAGGAAAATGTAGGTAATTCGAATACCTTTCAAGAAAAGTTTATTATATTATGTAATAATGGCTATAAGATATGAACAAATCGAAAAAACTAAAAATTCAAAACCGTTTTATGATAATAAAACAAAAGAAAATCAATAAAATCTCAGATCCATTAGGGTATCTTTATTTTCCCGTGAGACGAAGAGAATAAGCTTTACCCGACGAAAATCGGTTGATTCGTTTCGTAGTTATGAAGAGTTGAAATACACACACACACACACACACACACACACACATACACACATCCACGAAAACAAAAATCATCAGAATCAAATAATATACACTTATGTCGCCATACAACATCTTTTTGAACATTTTTTTTCTGAAATTTTTTTCACTGTTACAAAGCTTCCTCTATGAGGAACCAAAAAGAACTGAAATCAGTCACGGTACCGATTTTTTTTCTCGAGACGAAGAGAATAAGCTTTGTTTGGTTTTAATGGTGCTTTTATTTTCAAAGAGAGGACGGTTAACATCGCAAAAAATTAGCTATATTCACGCGCTTAAAGTATTTTCCTTCTACAGTAGTGATGAAATGTTAGGATTCAAAACTTAATAGCCTAATGTCGTTATATGTTCATACACATTTTTAATAATTTTTGTATATCGTTTGAATCAACATATCATGTTATTTCCCAATCCGATCAACAATTCTCTAGGGCCAAACACTAATACTCGACGGCAAACAAAGCTATTATCCCTTATTCGAGCCCATTCAGAGCCATCGAAGCCCTGCACTTACCATCCCCTATCACCTCCGCCCATCAAAATACTCGAACCAACGTCCGCTCAAAATTGAACAACCCTCGGCTCTGCCTTCTCTCTTACTCGCTCTCTCAAAAACCCAAAACACTACTTGGGCCAAACGAGCAGGGGACTCGCCAGGTAATTGCACGCCCGCCGTCTGCGACCCAACAGCAGCAGCCTTTATCTCCTCCTCGTCGGCGCGCTGGGAAACATAAAGCAGTTTCATTAACGGGAACGAGCGGCAGCCGCTGCACCGTATGGAGAGAGAGAGAGAGAGGGCTCCTAATCGGATCCCGGATCTAATTATGACTGCTCGTTAAGCGCAGCGGTGCCGGCGGCAGACGTATAGGGAGGCAGAGAGGACTTTGCTAACGTAAGGAGGGCGCTCTGTCGATTGTTCCAACAGAGGATAGCTGTGCGTTGCGGGAGTCTATGGCTGTTTTCGAGGTAGTTTTCAGTTTGGAGTGAGGAGCTACGTGGCACGAGCTTTTGTGCTCTTTTGTCTGTGATGTGGGAGTTTCGGTACCAATGGGGGTTTCGAAGAAGTGGGAGGAAAGCAGAGACTTCTAGTTTGTTAATATTTTTTTTTGTCTAGTTATGCAGTATATTGCTGATCATAATGTAATGCAGAGGGTGAGCTTTAAAATACGGGGGGGATTGAATGAATGCATAGCGGAGGATTTAATAGAATTTTTATTTAAGGTAAAAAGAACAACGTTTACAACGAATAATAATTACGTGGATTATTGTTTTTTTTATATAATTCTGCTAAATCAATATGAATACTCTTTTGAAAGATAAAACTAAAACATAACATTATAATAAGAGTAGACTGACGATTTATTGAGATTTTGATTTAATTTAAACTTACATAAGTCAACTTACATAAGTCAATGTTACATTTCCATTTTTCCGTATAACGTAATGCGGTTAATCTTATTAAAATGATATCTCGTTCGAAAGTCCCGTATATATATTCGCGAAGAAAAGCAAAGCGCGGAAACGCGATCTTAACCGCATCAAACAGACGGAGAGAGAGAGAGAGCTATATATCCTCCGCTGTATCCTGGCGCGGGTCCAATTTTCATAATTCTTTTCCGGTTACTTAGATCGACTTTTTCGATTTCCCCGGCGCAGCTCGCAATCAGGAATATTAAATACTTGCTCTCTCTCTCCTTCTCGGTCGCGCGTGTGTGTACTTTCTCTTGCCAGAGAGAAATAGCAAAAAGATTGCCTTTGCCGCGAAGTTGCAAACACGTTATTTTCCACTTTATAACGTCGACGTCTTTCAGCCGCGCGCTTTTTGCCAGCGCGAAAGCGCGCTATAATTCATTGTCCTTTGGCACTTGCTTACTTAATCTTTCGCCTTGATAATTTCAACTTTAGATGTCGTGGAAATATGTCATTTTAAATAATTACAACTCGACCGCTATTTAGGAAAAGGAAAAAGTATCTCGGTAAGGATTATTTTCTGATGTATAGACAAGTCTAGTAAAAGTATAGCAAACAATTTTTGGAAAATCAATGTTATATACGGTTCCATAAAATTCACGGATAAAAGTGCGCCTCACACGTGTGACGCTACCACAGACTGCGTAAAATCTAAAAAAATATTATTCTTCATAGAAAATTCTGTAAATTTGCACAATAAAAATTCCTTACACTTTTAGTAAAATTTCACATTTATGGAACATTTTCGGTTTATACATTCTGTGACTTCTTATATATATATTTATATTAAATTATTTATAACTCTGCGTTACTTTCAATCTCCAAGACTCAATCTTAATAACAAGAATCACCAAAATCCAAACCCATCCTCCTTGGAAAACACGTTCCACATACATCTCCTCACCTACACCCCGATTTTCAGAGTTAAACCAGGGCCATATAACAGGCGCCGCGATCGTCGACCGAAGGTGCTGGTAACGAGGCCGATAAAAATTCCTCGCGACACGGGACGACGACGGCGCCGCCGTTGCAGTTCTCTTTTTTTTCAGTCGTTAAACAGACGAGATGCTCTCGCGCATCTTAACGGCGTCGTTGCGCGCGCCGCCTCTCAAGGGATAGGAGGGAAAAACACTTGTTTACGCGGGAGCCTTGGAAACCGTGAATTATGATTTTGACACGGCGAATGGTAACTTGGAATAGAGGGTTAACGGTTGCGGAAGAAAAAGAGTGACGAAGATGTTTCTTTATTATTATTGTTTTTGCACATTTTAAGATCCTCGAATCTATAACACCGCGACCTCTAAAGTCATTTTTTAGCTGTAGATGATACAATCTTCCAGTTATATTTTCCCTGCAGTGAACATTTTACCCGCACTAAAAAGCAAAACAACCGACCTCTCGCGCCGCACCGCCGCGCCAACAATCGCACCGTAGTATGTATACGCACAATTACAATTCCACCTCGTCCGCACTTTTATTACCAGTATAGTCAGCACTTTCTCCTCCCTCCCTCTTGCGTTTCCGTAAAATTAATTTCCCGCGCGCCACTGTAAAGGCAAACAGAAAAAAAAACTACCCTGCCGCACTATAAACTTTTCCACCCGCATAGACATACACTATCACCGTTTCGCGCATACACATATACAGCTCCTCTGGATCATAAACATTCGCACGTATCCCCGTGTAATGCGCGGGGCGTGAGCTTACTCCCAATTTATTCTGCATACAGCGCAGCGTGCAGAGGCCTCGTGTACGAAACTGACACTGCCGCCGCGACGCTTGGAGTATAATACGGAGAAACTGCTGATACCGCTCTCTCTCTCTGCAGTCCATGTACGTATATATACATATTGTACATGTACGTATTGTGTGTATCCGTGTGTACGCCCCCGAAATAAACGCGAAACGCGGGGACAATCTCACGTGGCCACGCACACACATGCTGTGGCTTTGACAGGACCATTGTTGTTTACTCGCTTGCTGTTTTTTGCGAAGTTCGCTTTTCGTGTTTCTTCTGTAGCGGTGTTGGCTGCGCCGCAGTGTTTGGTTATTTTTTTCGCGGACACACGTGTTTGTCGATCGTCGGTTGGTACAAGGCAGATGAAACGGAATGATAGCATAGGAGGTGAGTGTTACGGGTCTCGATTAATTATGGAAGAAGATGGGGATGAACAGTTGGAATGGTGATCGTGGTCAAGGATTTGCGAACGCTTGAAACGCGGTGAGGTTGAATTGAAAAAGAATTTGAGAGTGGTTCGATTAATACAAAATTGGCGCAAGTATTTTCTGTCGCTTCAAAATTCTTTGAGGGGTGAATTTCTGTAACAGGTTCGTGTTTTTTTTTATTTATTTGCCATAAACAATTATTGTTGAAGCATTTAATTAACTAATTGTGATTATTTTATAATTAATATTGTAGGATCTTGGTGAAGTTGAGAATAGAAAACGGATATACAAGATCGGTTGTATTAGATGTATTGTATTATGTAGTCGCCGTATTATATTGCATGTCATCAGAAAAATCAGGATGCTGCTGGGTGTGTCACTTTGTTAACAGTTTAACAATAATTGTATGAATTTCAGTGTGAAAGAGATAATTTGAATTATGCTACAATAGCAGTTTTCTTCGTGATTGGTTGTAGAGTTCGCATAAATTATACTTTCAAAAACAATTCATTAACCGTTTTTATGGATAGTAATAAACAATATTTATCATCTAGATACAATATTTTTATTATACTAATCGACATATATAATATATATATCTTAATACTACTCCCGTATAACCGATTCAGACGCTGAAGAAACCCGAAATCCTAGCTTAAAACTTCTCCAGCCGCCCTTAATTCTCCCTCACAAATCACCCGAATCATCTTTCACAACTTCTAAAACCCCTCACTCCCTCTCAAAACTACAAAATAAACACATAAAGCACGATGCACGCCCCTCCCTTTCCATTCACCTCTCTAGCTCCTTCAAATAAAAAAAAATTCCCTTCCCCCGCGAAAGGAGGAAAAAATTTCCGGCCATTTAAATCACCAGCTACGGGGAAGGGGAGGAAAAAGTTCCTTGAATTACGCGACAGGTCGGCGCGCAAAACCCCGAGACACGTTAAGGACTTTATCATGCAGTCGTAAAGCGCGAGCTACCGAGCGTTTATATCGGCCAGACAAGAATTTAACGGTTATTCGGGAACGTCGTCGTTGTCGTCGTCGCGACAAGGATCGCACGGGGAGATGTCCCCCTCCTTTATAACCCCGGTGCTAATGTACCTTTAGCGCTACTGCTCTTTTTTCTCCCCCAGTCGCCGGGAGACGTGGATAGAGATGATCTTTGCGGTGGTGGGTTTTTTGCTGATTGGTGATGGAAAAGTGATTGTTTTTTTTTTCTAAGAGGGTGATGGGGAAAAAATTAAATGATTATTCAAAAGATTTAAGTGATGTTTTTAAGAGACTTTGAATATCTTTAATTAGGTATTGGCATATCTTACTTTTTGTCATCTAGAATTCATCGAATGCTTATAGAACTTATATAGTTATGAGATTCAGAAAATTATTTTTCTCTGTATTATAACAATAGAATGATATGGTATTCAATAAACATTTATTCAATCGACAACCAAATTTGCACTTCCATATTCTGCACGTCGCATTTCACGCGAATTCTCCCGAATTTCCATTGGCCCGATTTGAATTTTAGTTTTTCTGACTTGGAATTTATTGATATTCACGGAAATATATTTGCGGTCGAGGTTTCGTAGTATTTCTATTCTCCGAATACATGCTATCAGAGATTTGTGGTTTTAAAAATAACTTTTATTTGTGATAAAATAAATATATATAGTTTTGATGTGCTTGTTAAATTATTTACAATTCAAATATAACGTATAAAAAAAATATCGCTGAAACAGAACAACATATATATGTACGTGCGATTGAAATTCAACAGATATGTAAAATAATCCTTTAAAACGCGAATTTTTCATAGAAAATTGTATTTTTTTTTTCTTTTTTTGTTATTCATTTATCAGTAATAATAATTATTCTACAATTTCATAACTATAATTGTGAATTTTAAACTACTATAAGGATTATGCAAAAGTACAGAATGAAAAATGGTATATATACAAATCGTTAAAGACCCGTTGCTGCTCAAAGGGATAACATTGCATTTTATCTTATATACATAATCGGTTACGTATATAAGTTGTCCGCCTATCAACTCGCCAATTCAATGATAACGCTTTCTCAGAGTCCTTAAACTCGCCAAAAAAATCTACAAACCCATCACCAACAATAACCCCAAGCTCTTTGCCGTCCAACGAACCGTGTCCCTATCATTGTATCCCCCCGAAATATCCCCGACTCTCCCTTCGCAAATCTGCCTTCTCGGCGAAAAGAATCCCGGTGTCCAATTCTCGCCATCCACCTCTCATCCTCTTTTCTTCTTCGTCTCCCCTCTTGGGGCAGTTAAAAAAAGAGAGAACGAGCCTACACACGCGATCTATCTCCCTTCGCGCTCACACAGATATATACCGAGTGTATAGCAGAGCGCAGCTCCTTCGGGCAAATATTTATCCCCCCGCCGCCTCTCGTATTCCCCTCCCCCGCGGCCCACTTCTCGGCAGCTTGCTGCTGGAGGAGAGAGAGAGAGGATGGAATAGTGCAGCCGATAAATTGCGCCGGCTTTTGTCTGCTCCAGCGCTGCTGCGAGGGCGTAATGGCGTTTATCGTGGAAGAGAGAGAAAGAGAGAGAGAGAGGGGGGCAGAGAGAGCTGAGAGCTGCTGCTCTCTGTATGTGGTATTTCACGAATTTCGCCGATTTTCGCCGAGTTAATTATTGCTATTTGTTTAGGGGCGGAGAGAAAGAGATAGAGAAAGAGAAGGAGAGAGAGAGGGAGAGAGAGAGGAGAGAGAGACAGGGAGAGAGAGAGAGAGGGGAAGAAAGAGAGAGGAGAGAGACAGGGAGAGAGAGGGAGAGAGAGAGGAGAGAGAGAGGAGAGAGACAGGGAGAGAGAGAGGGAGAGAGGAAGCGTGGGTGTGGGTGAAGGACGATCGATACGGGGATCTTTCGGTGCTGGGGTTTTCTTGGGGATGGGATTTTCCCGCTGGGTGTTTGGGTAGGCTGTATGTACGATACGATGGTTTTGTAGAACTTTTATCAAAATTTTATCCATGAAATCTTATGCTTTACAGTAGAAAAACCGTTGCCAATTCTTTGACACTTAGCTTCCTCAAAATAATTTTTCGATTCCTTCTATTGAAATTCTAAAAATATATTTTTCACAAATAAAAATGCTAAAAAATTTCATCCTTTTTTAGAATTAAAAAATGTTGATTAGAGAACCCGAATTATTGCAAATTTCGTACGATAAGCCGTGCGAATATTAGTGCACGCTTGAAAACCTAAGCGTGCGAAAAAGTAATATTGTTTTCTTCTATTTACAAAATAAATATAATCACTTGAAATTTTAGCAGAATATTACCCCTAACTAGTGTAATAAATGGTTAAAATTTCAATTCTATAAATCAACAATTCTTTGAGAAAACGCAATTCAAAAATTTAAGAAAAACATTTTTAACCTCAAATATCTTCATTAGAAATGAAGCGATTTTTTTGGGCAACGAAGTCGGTTCGAAGATATAGAAAAGCTATCTCTGTGCCAAATTTCAAGACGATTGGATAATTTTTGCTCTTGTTATCGTCCGGCAACAAAAAACAAACATTTTTTCGAAAATAATTTTTTCCACTGAAAAAAAGGAAGATAAACACTTGAAATTTTAGCCGAATATTGGCC
>UXGD01007645.1:0-10621 GCA_900474315.1 Torymus auratus | reverse complement strand
ATGTTACATCCTGTCCCGTGTATGTGCTTAGCACGGCATTTGAATAGCAGCAGTAAATTACTTAAAAAAAATAGTCATACAAAAGTTAAAAGTTCCATGGATTGGCTCATATATGCGAAAAATTTATAAATCGTAATAAAACGTATGAAAACATATAAAACCGCATTGATCCGTACATAAACGTAAAAAAACAGGAAATTGGTAAGATTCTTTAAAATTTACAGAAATATACGTTTTTTTATTACACTCTGATGTTTTCTTATACTTTCTTGTGCTTTCTTACGTTTAAGTTTTTACAGACAAACTGGAGGAAATTTTAGAAATCGTATAAAAACGTACGAAACCGTAAAAAATTTGTCCGAAAACCAATACTTTCCTTCGGTATCTTACGGTTTTCTACTGTTCCGTACGGCTTCCTACATTTATTATATCCATACGGCTCAATGTGTGAAAGCCTTATATTATAGTTGGTATTGTAGAAAATGCCCTACTGCTGGCATATTGCTAATCATACAATTTGATTAGCAATGTGCCAAGTTATTTATTTTGCCCACTGAATGTGAGGAGTGATTTCCTTCGCCTACTGCTGGACAAAATGCCTGTCCACACACATGAGCAATCGGATTTCGCACACAGTTGAAAAAAATTAATTCTAAAATATTTTAATAACGCAGCTTTATGTATACTTACATCCTCATCTTCCATATGATCAGTAATCTTCTTTTCTTCTCTTTTTCTTTTTACTTGTTTTTCAAGTTTTTCTTCTTTGTTTTCTTTCTGTTCTTTATCTTCTGTATCATCTTCTGTATCTTCTTCTGTATCTTCTATATCTTCAGTATATAGTATTTTCGCTTTACTATCTTCTGGATTGTCACCTATCCATCCACGACAATTTGTTGCCTCACAAAAACATCTCTGAGCTTCTTTTCTAAAATTTATACAAATGTTTGTTAGTTCAACTTTCTTCTATACAAAAGGATACTTAATAAAATATAAATATGAATATTCAAGTACAAACCCATATCTTTGAAAATGATAATCAAAAGTAATTTCTTCTCCAGCTGCTACAAATTTTTTATTAAAAAATCCAATTCTTAATTCACCATTTACTGTCCACTGTAAAAAAATTTTATTTAGATATTTCATATATATACATTTATATATAGAGACATCACAAACAATTTACTTTTTGAGTTTCAGCATTTGGATCACAGCTATGATTAATGAAACGTGATATATTTCCTTTCATCGTTGCATCAATGATTTGATCAGATTTCAATGCCATAAAATAATAATGTCTATTTTTATCTTTTGAATATTCCTTTGCACGTCTTCGAAAATCCTTTGGATCAACCACTTCTCCGACATATTCCATTATGAAATCTCCCCTTAAACAATTTAAAATGTAAGTAACAATATTTTTCTAAAACAATTAATTAAACTTACGGTTTAAGATCAGAAGTGGCTCTCAAGCCAAAACCTTTCTTTTCTGTTCGAAAAACTTCACAGTTTGCATATTCACAATTTTGAAATCGTTTATTAGTACATCTGTCACAAACAATACATCTCGGTCCACTAAAACATTTTAGAAATTGAAGTACAGAATTTTGTTTCAATGAATTCGCCTACAAAAATTTGAACTCGTTTGAAAAATTAAAAAATTTTTTAAACATACCACTCAATCATTAAAAGCCTATTAAGACAATCTTCTCCACACCCCAATTCTCCTCGTTGGATTTCTTCTTCAGTCAAAAAACAATCGCATACCATACGTTTTGTTTCTTTACTCGTATACCTAATAATAATTGATTGTTCATTAGTTAATAATGTTCCACAATAATATTGACATTGTACAACAACTTTAATTACCTTTCTGTTAAATACAAATTTTCTTTCAAGTGTTCAAATTGACTAAGTCTCTCTTCCATTTCTCTGTCTTCAACTATAGGAACCATCGGTAAAGAAATTTTTGCTCCAACGGCTTTTGGAATGAATGTAGTCGAAGCACCAATTGTTGAATTACTTGATATTGTTGATTTGTCAATAGCAACATTTATGTCCCCATTATTTTGTAAAGACAGTTCTTTCATAGAATCTTGAAAAAAATTTGATGCTTTTGACTCCTGAGGTAAGGGCACAGGTGAAGTTTGTAATTTAGTATTTACATCATTACAAGAATGAGTCACAACTCCAATTGAAGATCCTGTAGTTGTTGACGTAGAAAATCCTGAGCTCGGTTTTGATGTAGACCAAGATCCAAAATTACTCATTTCTAATTCACTAGATCTTCTCCAACGAGATTTAACTTTCACAGGTTTATTTGAATCTGAGTCATAACCTGTTGCTCCAGCAGCACTTGCTAAAGGTGTCAGAATATCTTGAGGAATCGTTTTATTGCTATTATTTTCTTTATCTGACTGTGTTTCAGGCACATTATCTGAAGTATCTTTGTTCAGGACACTGTCTTTTTCTTGAACTAAAGATGGAGTACGAGACATTTTGTCACATTCTTGATTAGCTATTGTTTTTCCCAAATCTATTGATGGCTTTGTAACTAATCCACGACCACGTGATCTGTATAAATTTGTAAAGCAAATGTATTAAAAAATTTTTAAATGATAAAAAAATTTTGAACAACAATTTTCTATTTAAAACTCAATTATGAACCCAATTAACAATTGGAACCAAATAATGCTCATTTTTTCTTTTACAGGTTCAGTATGGATAATGTACAAGAAAAAATACATTAAGTTTACAAAGAATAAAAAGAAATCGAAAATGTTTTCACTTTTAGTTATTCCTAGTTATATTTATTGTCATGTATGTTATGAAAAGCGTTATAGATAAAAGTTTTAGAAGTTTTTTGTTTTACATCAATCTAGAGTATGGTAAATTCCATGTCTCATATTTGGATCATGCTATACTGAACCTGTTAATTTCTTTTCGACACTCCGTGCGGAAAGTTAGTTTTTTCACACGCTCTGCAAAAAGCGTGTGCTCAAAATCGAACTTTCCACACGTGGTATCAAGAAGTGCTGTACGATATGTGTTCAGGAAAGAGATTCTCGTCTCGTGTGCCTTTCCACCCTTGCTTCGCTTGGGTGTAAACGTCACACAAGATGGAAATCTACTTTGCCGCACTAGTATCGTAATGTACTATAAAATTTACTGATTACCTACATTGAAAGTTTAAAAACTAAAAAAGAGTAGCAATTAATGATAATAATAATAATAACAATAATCTAGATAAAATTTGTAAATCTAAAAATTTTATAAACTGATAAATCTGCAACAAAAATGTTGATCATTATTTGGGGCTTGTCGTCTGCTTAATTATTATTTCAGTCCAGTTGTCTTACTGAATATATTTCATATAAGTACTAATGAAATACAATGACCAGTAATAATATATAATGTAAATATACCTTTGTTTCATTAATCCTATAGTTCTTATTCTGTTACTGCGACGAACGCCAGAGCTATTTGATCCACTATCTGACCCTGTTGTATCTGTGCTACCACTGCGACTTCTGAATCCTGGTTTTTTGTCAGCTTCACTCAATTGATTGAGTGTATTTTTATTATCTACACTGATATCTGATACTTTACAATTATTGGATGACAATAAAGTATCATTACTATTTTCACTGCTGCTGGATATTTTACCATCTTCACAATCTATTTTACCATCAGTTTCACTATCTCTGGAATATTCTTCACTGCCAATGAATGATTGCTTAGACTTTACTGGTAAACGATTTAAAACATTATTTTTTGTTTCGGTAGGATTTGAAATACATTGTTGTCCAGAAACTAAATTATTATTAATAATTCTTTTGTCATTTAATAAATTAATAGTAGGTGGATTTACTTCTTGCTGTTCCATTTTATCAGACATTGAAGAACTATTTTCATCTTCCTGAGTTAGCATCATAGTACTTTGGGATGCTATGGTGGAGTTCTGAGTATCATATTGTTCTATCACATTCACTGACACGGAAGTGTGCTTTTTAATTTTTGTTGACTTATCTTTACTTGAATCCAATATTTTATCTTCAATAGAAGAAACTTTCTTATTAATTTCAATCTTTTTTTTCTTACTATCACAATCTCTTTTAACATTTTTTTCCATTGCATTAGCTGATCTTCTAGCTCTAGTACCTTTACCATTTCTGATTAAACTTCTTAATGATCGACTATTTTTTATAGACACATTTTCACTTGATTTGTCACTATTACTAAAACTACAAGATTCATTATTTTTATTGTTTTCTAAAACTACTGTATTATCTAAATCTTCTGTAAGTTCTACATCTTCAATTTCAGACATGTGTAGAACACTAAGACCTTGCTCTATCAATTGATAATTACTTGTATTTTTATAATTTTCAGATACAGTTGTATTAGTTCCATCATTTGATGAAACCATTACAGATTCAGTTCCATCATCATTTTGTATGACAGTGTATTCAACAATATCTTTTTCTTCATAATTTTCATCACTCATAAGCAATACTTGTTCAACAACAACACTCTCATCTTGAGCAACAGAACATTCATTTACTTCAGTTTCAACTTCCATTTCTTCACAAATAATTGTTTCTTCTATGACATCTTCTGGCCATACATCATTTAATGTGTTTTCACTAGAGATCATTTGTCTCTCTTCAAAAGATTCAGATTTTTCATGCTGCAAATCCACATCTAAATCATCTTGACCATCACTTTCTATACTTTGATTATTTCCACTATCTGTTATAGATATTTCTTGATCAATAATGTTCTTGTACCTAGTAGATTTTTTAGGAACTGTATTGGTTTTATTTGCTTGTTCTTGACCATTGTCAGAATCTTTACAATCTTCACAATTATTGGCACTTGTGGGCAGCACATCACCATTAACTTTCAACTCTTCTTGTTGTTTCTTTGCTCTTTGTCTGCTTGATTTTCTTACAGCTGAAGATTTTGTCTGCTGCTTTGTGAGGGTTTTTACCTCTGCTTTCCGACGTCGTGCCATTATTTCCCAGTATTATAACTTGATCTATAATATATTTTATTTCATTAATTCTTATAAGAGGATATGTGTGACAAAAGGTTAAAACCAATAATTTGTCTCTTAACTTGAGTATATACATAAAAAAAAAATTTGAAAAGATTACAGAAGCTACAATTATAAAATTTAAAATTAGTTAAAAATTAGATTATTTCTTTAGTTTTATTATTAGATTACTTTGTAAAACTTTATGAACCATAGGTAGGTTATTCTATAAAATCATTGTAATAACAAAAGACTGCATCAAGAAACAAAAATATAATAGTTCTAGGGAAAAAGTGGAAATTTGATTTACATATAACAGTAAACGTGAATAATTCGAAGCAAAAATTAGAAGTTAGTCAATAGATGTATTGTAAATATAATGATGTACGTATCATATGTATGTTTTCATTAAAAGTGTAATGAATGTATTAACTTACCAGGTAGAACTAGAAATTGAAACTAGAGTTCAAAATCCTGTCCATTTCGAGGATTTTGTATATTTAGCCGACATAATGGTCAACTTGAAGGCATGATGTCTCAATGGCTAGTGAGCGTTTTCTACCGCGTCGAAAATTTACATCGGAGTCGGAATGTGAGCTTTGAGATTGTTGAAGAGCACCGACGAGATAATGATTGATGCACTGTAAAACTTGATGGTAAACAAAGCGTGGAGCTGGTTGTCAGAGTTAGAATTTGGTAGAAACGCTTCAGTTAAGGTGAGCAGAAAGCAAGAAATGAATCGGTCTGGAGTTGCTCAGTCCTTGAGGTAGAGAATGGAGTCAACTGGCTCGAATTGACACCGCGTGCTAACGTGTCTGTCTCGTCCCCCTCCGCCGATAGGCGGGAGAGCTTTGCCGGACTATTCCTGACCCGACTTGGGAGCTGCTTATCCGAGAAGCGTGCTTGCGCTCAACGAGCTCATCACCGCCAAGCGTCGAGCTGACGATGAGGAACGTCGCTAACTACCGAAGAGCTCTTGAGAACTCTACGCTCGGATGATCGCGTCGCAAGTCGTGGCTGGAAGCTCAGCCCTCGTGCTTCCCACCAATCTGGCTCTAGTTTTCGCTTTTACTCTGGCTCTTTCTCTGATTTGATCTGATTCTGGCTCTGGCACTAGCTAGTGGCTGGCGCGAACGCGACCGCGAGTCGTCGCATAGGCGGCATATAGGACCCTATATATATATATATATATATGTGTGTGTGTGTGTGTGTATATATATATATACACATCAGAAGTTGAGGGCGAGCCGCGAGTGCGTGAGAAAGGCAGAGGCGACACGGCCGAGAGCAAACGAGACTAAAAAGTCTGTACATGGAGCGCCATCTCTGAAGATACCTACTGCAGGCACAGAGGAGTGACGATGACGACATAACGACATTAGCGAATAGTGACTGACGTAGGTATATACGCGGCGTGGACGGCAACTGATGACTTGACGAGTGCTGGCTCTGGCACAAATGAAGGTACAGTAAGGCGCCTGCCAACCATTAGAAAACGAGATTTAATAAGACTGTTCCTTCTTCGGGCTCTTGCACGAATGAAGGTAAACTGAGGAATTACACATAACAGCCAATCACGAGCAATCTTTAAAAAGACTTGTTCCTTTTATGGAATAACAAGAAGGAACGGTCTTATTAAATCTTGCTTTCTATTGGCTGGCAGGCGCTATTCCTCAGTGTACCTTCATTCGTGCAAGAGCCCTTGTTCCTCAATAAAAGGAACAAGTCTTTTTAAAGATTCCTCGGGATTGGCTGTTATGTGTTATTCCTCAGTGTACCTTCATTCGTGCAAGAGCCCTGAGAACTGCGTCACTGACAAATCAACTCGTATACTTATCAACATGCAACACAGCGCAGACCAGCAGACTAGATATACTAGCCCTAGTCCCTAAACTATACAACAATACAACTATCATAGCTGCGTCTCAGCGTCTGCCATGTCACAACCTCACAACTGTTATATTTATATTGAGCGTGACTGATAATCTGAACCTCCGAGTCGAATTTACTCTTCTGTGATTCTGTCCCTCATAAATGCATTATAATAGTAGTACGTGTACTTACCTACTTATATCGATCCTACTATATCGCAATCCAGCGCTATGGCTATTATAACATGCGGCCCGATCGATCCTCATTTTACACCCATGCAACATTCATTTTCACCATATATTATTTATTCGCTCCAGTACTAGCTTACAATATTCTTGCATCACCTTTCTCAAATTCTATATAACTATTCTTTATGAAAATCGTTTTATTACATTTTGTTAAAAATATTATAATTATAAGACATCTCATCAAATAGTTTTTTTTATATTATCACTCACAATAAAAAAACACTCAAATATTGAGTTATAAGAATTCCAATACAGTATAACGATGAAAATAAGAACAATTATATATAAACAATTTTTCTTAAGAAAAAAGTACTTATACTACTCATCAAAAACCATGATAAAAGAGAAAATTTTCTGCTTTTTCGTTTTTTTTAATAAAAGTTGGGACGCGAGCAAACAATGCGTGTTGAAAATAATTCTTAAAATACTTAAAATGGTAAGTAAGATCATTCTATTAAGATATTATTGACGATATTATTTATCTACTGACTGATCTACTACGATATTATTGATCATTTGAACTATTTTAAGTAATTGGTGCAACACGTATTGCTTGCTCGCATCGCTTGCTCGCGTCGCTTGCTCGCGTTGCTTGCGCTTCTCGCATAGTGTTATAGATTCACCCTTAAAAATATTCACGCGAGTTATACTCACGTGAGGTTTTCGACGATATTCTCACGCGAGTACTCACGTTAGATAAGCAAAAATGGCTTGAAATAATTATATCGAAATTAGTTTTTGAGATGATTTATGGATATACACACGTTTTATAATTTAAGCATCTCATAGCATAATATAATATATACACAAGAGAAATATTAAATTTAGAAATTAAAAAATTATTGCAAACGATGGGAATCGAACAGTCGACCCTTTAGGCAATCAGACGCTCTAACCACTCACCTATAAAAGACTTAGAGTTGGCCTTTTCTAAATTGATATAAGCTAAGGATACGCAGGGTTTTAAGGTGTTATATATATTCACTTGCTACGTATTGTATATAAGATAAGCGACATATAACGCCACTTTTATCGTTTTTCTCAATTTGTGCTTGGAATATTGATTTGAAGATAAATATACAAGAGACAAAAAGTGTTAAAAATTTCATGATTAATCGAAATAATCGGGTTACCGAGCAAAATTTATTTTTTTTTCCAAAAAATTCAGAAAAACCTTTATTTTTACCAAAAAATGGTTCATAACTCGGAACTGAACAATTTATGGGCCTGGTAACCTCGAAAAATCGATTCTCCGTATCAAAAAACATAAAGGTAAGTGATGTTGCCAAGGGGACCTCAAAATGCATACGGGAGTAAACAGGACCCCCTCTTCTGCGCCCGGACTATAGGGAATCCGGCTCAAATTCAATATCGCAAAAATTGTGATTTAAAAATATTATTTATGATGGAAACCCGTCACGAGTACACTAAATAAAAAAATGTCGGTGTAAAATAAAAGGTGTCAATACGATATTTAAATAATTAGCACTTACACAGCGTGACTATATATATTATATAGATAAACAAATAACATGGAGTTTTTCTTTATATGTTGCTATGTGTCTGAAATTAATGTCGCTAATTGAAAATTGTACCATATAATTATTCCTCTTGATTTCTAGTTTTATACCTTACAGTAGAAAAAAAACACCAAGAAAACTTTTTTTACAGTAAATCAAAATGTATTTTTCAAACGAGCTTATAGATAGGGATCCTGGGTTAACGCTGAAATTTTGAACTTGAAGTCAAATATTTCTATTTTGAATACCGCTATATAAGGAGTGGGGCTTTAAAGCATGTACTATATAAGGACACAAAATCAAACGTTTTCTGTAAGTTTCACGAATATCACAAGACAATCGTTTTCTCGGAGAACGTCCTCAATGCCTTAAATAAATGTTTTAATGCTCAGAAAAATAAACATATAGTTTTTATTGGTTAATTGTATCTTTTATTAATGCATAATTAAGAATGCCAATTTAAACGTGATTTAACTCATCTAAAATACGCGATCATTTATTTTTGATAACAATATTTGTCGCTTTTCTGGCTTGTTAGGGTGCTACCCATGCGTTTAGAAAAATAAAACAACGCATTTATGCCTGTGAGAGTGAGAGAGACATTCACGGAAGAAACCTCTCTCGCTCTCACGAGTAAGTAATGCGTTTTCCATTTAATTTTTCGGAACGCATGGGCATGGGAAGCACCCTTTACGTATAAGTTGCTTCTTTCGTATTTCGGTCACAGGATACAAAACAAAAAGTCTTTTTTAAGTTAATTTGATACAAAACACATTGATTAAGGAAAAAAAATATGTTTTTTGCAATCCAAGTATTTTTTTTAAATATCGAGGAAAATATACGTTAAAAAATGTTTGCTTTACTGGCATCTTAATACTATTTCAATTTTTAACGAAATAATATTATACAAATAATTAAATTAATTACGCAACCTCGCGTATTTTTATGTAAAAGCAACGGTTTTACGTATTTCAAATTGATAACTTTTTTATATCTATCAATCCTATTTGCGTATTCTGTATTATGACTCAATTGTTTATCACTAAAATATATATGGTTAACAAAAAATATGAGGAAATCCACGGAACCTTTAAGGTTGTACCGGCTATAAGGATCCTGCCACAAGTTTATTGTGAAATCGATAAACCGCAATAATTAATTGTATGCGATAATTGACCAAATTTAAATTCTTGGGGGTGATTCAGGAGTATAACACGAATATAATAATTGCTTTGAAAATTGAAAATCGAATAAAAATTGATAAAGTACTGCTATTTTTTATAGTGTCGAAAGTCATTGAGTAAATTTTTAATACTGCAAACAACAAAGTGCCAAACTTATAATTTTCATTCGATTTTTAAGTTTTAAAGCTTATAATATTCTTATCGTGATTTGTAATCAATCGCGAGCATTGAAAATCGACTATTTAGCCTACATAATTTGTTATTGCAGTTTATTGCTCGTACCGTGCCTGCCAAAAGTTATAAGTGACTATAATATTAAAACAACAATAACAAATTATGTAGGATAAATAGACACTTTATTTTCAATGCTCGCGATCGATTACAACTCACGATAGGAATATTATAAGCTTTAAAAATGAAAAATCGAATGAAAATTAAAAGTTTGGCACTTTGTCGTTTGCATAAGTATTAAAAATTTACTCATAATGACTCGGTTTTTGTAAAAATAGCAGAACTTTGTCAATTGTTATTCGATTTTCAATTTTCAATGTTTATTATATTCGTGTTATACTCCTGAATCACCCACAAAAGTTTAAATTTGGTCAATTATTGCATACAATTAATTATTGCGGTTTATGGAATTCACAAACTTTTGGCAGGAACCTTATAGCCCATACAACCTTAACCGCTTTCATACTTTGTTTAACGTAATTTATAGAAAAAAAAAAAAAAAAAAAAAAAAAAAATATATATATATAT